>CM062809.1:74571831-74791831 GCA_031772625.1 Pinus tabuliformis
AAACAAAGTGAAAGTAAAATTTTGTAGGGTGGTTTTAGCCGATACAACATAATAATATCAATTATTTGAACTATTTCAATAATTTGATATTCAAGATAAAAGAGGCATGTCAAATTCCCACTCTTTTAAATCATTTTTCTCTTGATTTGAATCAAAAATATATATGATTCTAATAGAGATAGGATAGATTAGATTTCATTTTGGTTTTTTTCATCTTAGAGTAGACTTGCATTTAGAATTAATCCATTACATTTTAGAAGTCTCCTTACATAGAGCAAAACACTAGTGTGGCTTGGTTGAGCCCTTGTTTCAGCTTAAAAGTTACTTTCTTGTAAGAGGGTAGATTTGATATCTCTATTATTGTTGGTAAGTAATAGAAATACCATAAGTCGGCAAGGAGAGTGAAGGGCTAACTTGAACCAATAAAACCAGTTGGAACCGCCAAATCAAATGGATAAGAGCTTAGTTTAGGGCTCTGACTGGGTGGTCTTCCCAAATGTTGATGAGGTCATTTTTGGCCATCAACATTTTTTGCGCTAGAAGGAGGGCCAACATTAAGTTGTCTTTTTTAAGTTTTTGTGTTTTAAATTTTTTATCTATTTGCAATGGCTCCTTCTAAACTTCTTATTTGGAGTTGCTTCACTAGACTTCCACCTGCCACCACTCCATTAAAGGTAATAAAGCTCTTCTCGAAAATGAAATCTAAAGGTAAGGATAATGTCTCTGCTTTGGATCATGTTCTTCAATTTATTTCAAATTGTAACAATTTTGATATTGATGAATGTGTGATGTACAAGATGTTTACTCTCACTTTCACAGGGTTAGCCAAAGACTGGTGCAAATTATTGCCATTCACCTCTCTATACACATGGGATGAGTTTTCAAAATACTCCTTCATGCCTTTCGAGACTATGATTATGAAAAGGTATGTAATCCACTAGAAGCACTTCGTAGATTTGAAGGTGAGTCTTTGGAGAATTTTATAATTAGCTTTAAATTAATTTGTTTACAATTTCAATCTAAAGATTTACCTCATGAGTTTCAATTAATAGGATGGTTTAAACATTTAGCCTCTCTTCCTTCTATTTCTATTTTTTTCCATAAATCAGAAGATGTAACATTTGTCAAGTGAGTTCATTAATGTTGAAGAATCAATTGCTCAAAATGGCTACGTTGATCCTCTCCCAAATGCACTAACTTCCAATGAACAATTTCAAGAAGAAACTAATAATGTTGGAATAAATAATGCTGACCATGAAGGTGTTGCTATCAATAAATCAATTGCTTTTAATCAAAGTAATTTTGTTGTTTCAAATCTTGCTTCTTCTGATAAAAATGAAAATCAGCAATATAATCAACAGGAAACACACAACAAGAAAATCATCAAGCAAAAATCCAAACTATACCAAATAATTATGAATATTCTCATGCTGAAATTAACGATCAACCACAAAGATTTGAGTATCCATGCTTTGATATTCAAGAAATGATGATTAGTCAAATACCTGGTGAAGAATATGAAATTCGCATTATAAAAAATGAGCAAACTTCTCCAAGAAAAAACATTTTTTAGGTACATATATTCAACTAGTCATGTCTCCCTATATCTTGATCTTTTTAATGATAGTAATTCATTTTCTTACCATTTAGCAATGCCTCTTTTCAATCATGTCATTTTAGAAAATAGGAGGTTTCCATATATCGAGGCAATAATGAATTACCAATTATTGATCAAGAAGAAGAAATTTTAAATGATCATATTTTCAATCAACTCTAGAATTACCATGTTTTTTAATTCAATCATTCTTCTTGTTCTAATGTATCTTATAACAAGGAAGAGAATGATAATGAACATTGTGAAGTCATTTATGATGATTACTTAGACATAGAGGATATTGATTTATCTTACCCTTCATTAAATCCTTGTGTTCAAAGTCAATCCATATTTGAAAATAAAGAAAACCTCAATTTAGAAATTGTTCTAGTATATTCTCATTTTCAAACATTTAACCATCTTAATGATTTCAATGTTCAAGAATATATCTCAATTTATGATTCTTATGATGATCAAGTTTTCATTCTTGTTCTTGGTATTGAGTCTTGTCCACTTCCACAAGTAGATAGCAGTAATGATTTCAATTGCATTATCTTGGCTAAGTCTTGTGGGAAAGAAATTATTTTAAGCAAATCCCAAGTTTCTTGTAACATTATTTGTAATATTGGTGTAAATAACCAAGTAATTTCACTTTTTTCTCGGTTCATTTCTATTTTTTATTCAACACTTAGATTTCGTCATTTTGATAGTTTTTATTCATGTTTCCGTTATGTGGATTTAGGCACTGGACACTCATTAATTGCATTAACGAGCCAACATACAAATCAATTTCAAGGCCTTAATAATAAATATCAAAACCTTCTATTTTTTCAATCTTATTTGATTTTCATGTCATATCATGATCCGAATTGGATCCATAAAGAACTATCAGAAGAACCATGGCTGTACCAAGTCAGGACAAACTTCAAAGAATTCAAAACAGCAATAAAAAACACCTCAATCCAGTGGCAGTGGCAGCCAGCGTGGAACAACAAGGACCTCGGTCAAAGCGCGCTGACCGAGGCCCATGGAGACTGCGCGGGAGGTGAAATTAGCCCCTGGGAGGCCCAGATCGGGAAACAGAGGAGGTTTTTGATGCGTGATTAGTAATCGCGCATCGCTGGGTGAAAACCCTCAAAATGGAGAAGCCCTGAGCGCATGTTCGCATGGAGAGCCGGAGAACCGAAGGACAAAAGGCGAAAAGGCTAAAGGACAAGGCAGGACCTGCGATCCGAAAAACCGGCAGTATTGATAGAGAGCTCCTTGGGCAGTAAGTAGTTTTGGAGAAATTGGATCAATCCCACTTAGCGCCAGACGCGTGGCAAGCAGAGAAGAGAGAAAACCGCTGCTCATCGTGTGCTAATGGTCGAGCAAGTCAACCACACGCAAATGAGTGGATGGCGTTGGATCTGGGGGATCCAGATCGGACGGTCGACATCGCACCCGACGATAAGACTGGATTGAACGAGGGAATAAACCCCGATTTATATGAATTTGAGGTCTGCTTTGACTCCCACGGTGGAGGAAGACTCATTCCACGACGTAACTGAAGAATTGAACCGACGAAGCAGGTTGGCACAGTTATAGGAGGACATGTAGCCACTCCTTGTGAGCCTAATGATGACGCTGAACAGGGAACTCCAAGCGTAGCTGCAATAGGCGATTCGACGGAGGTGGAAGAGGAACTAAACAGAAATTGGAACGAATGGCCTTAAAGCCATGCACAGGTAAAGTAGAAAGACATTAAAACCCCGAGAGGAGGACAAAATGCAGAGAGGAAGAACATAGAACAGAAGAAGACAGTGAAGCACAAGTAGAAAGAAGACAGAGGGCTGAGCTGACCAAAGGCAGTGTCGAGCACCAGAGAGCTTGATAGAATGAAGCCATCCCCGAGAGGATCTGTCAGACGAGAGAGGTCAAAGAGTTGGTAGGCAAAAGAATTTGTGCACTCCAATGGCTTGGGGAATCCAAGAACCACCCTGCCAAGCAAACCTGTTTCAGGAGACTCATATTGAGTCACTGCATTGTAATTCTCCACTTAAGACACAATAAAATAAGGCCGCCACTGAGAGCTGGACCAGAGATGTAGCCTTGGAGGATAGGGTGAACTCTTTATTAATTTCTTGTGTTCTTGTATTTGCTTACTGTATTTCTCTACTGTCTGTCCATTTCAAGTGTCTGTGTATTTGCAATCTGATCGATCCGTTGCTTAAATAACATAGACACACACACTAGCATAGGAGTCTGTAATACCTTTATTTAATAAACATTTAACTGAGGTCACTCGTAGGTTGATTATCAGATCAAGTGGTATCAAAGCTCTGGGATGTAAGGTTAGACAAGCTTGTGTTAGTTTAGCTGTTGAATGCTCACTAGATCAAAGCTCAAATTAGGAGAAGGAGAGTTGGTCGAAACTAATCCTGAAATTGGGAGAGTCTATCCTTGGAAGACAATGTCAGAGGAAGGTTTTGTGGGGCCAGACCCTCAATTCATAGAAAGTTTCCTAGCTATAAAGTCTATGGTAGAAGAAATATATAGGGACTTTAGAAAGCATAAGGATGAGGATTCATCAGGTTCTAAATAAGACAAAGAAGAAGATGAGTCTCATTCCCATGACCACTCAAAAGGAAAATGGAAAGAGGAAAGCTTTCTCACACCTCCTAATAGCCCTGTGCATAATAAGAAAGCATCTTTGATGAAGCTAGATGTTAAATTTGACTTGCCTATATATGATGGAGAGTTAAATGCTGAAAAGTTGGACAATTGGATTAGAAAAATTGATTTGTATTGTAGGGTACAGAACATAGACTCAGACAAGAGAAAGATTTAGCTGGCAAGCCTACGCCTAGGAGGCACTGCCTTGGTTTGGTGGGAAGGTAGAGCTCAAGCTGACATGAAAAGACATGGTAAGACCATCTCTGTCTGGAGTGAATTTGTTTCTGCAATTAAAAAGTTGTTCTATCCATTGGCCTACATGCAATAATCCATGATGATTTGGCAAACCCTTCGACAGTTGAAAGGGAAAAGTGTGCGAGGGTACACTTAAGAATTTAGAAAGAGAGCATTGATTCTAGGCATCTCACTAGACTCACCAGAAACTCTTTTGAAGTACATTGGTGGTCTACACAACTACATGAGGCATACCATCCCCATGTTTAATCCCACTAGTATAGATGAGGTATCTGTACAAGATACTCATCTAGAAGCTAGAGGAAAGAATGGAAATCCAGAAGTTGGGGGACCATCCAAACCCACTGCAAGCAAGAGCAAGGAGAAAAGAAAGCAGAAGTGGAAAGCAAGGAAGGCTAACACTGCACAGAAAAGCAAAGCTTCATGCACTCACTGTAAAAAGGATGGGCATGATGATGAGCATTTTTGGATTTTGCATCCAGAGTTGAGACCTAAGAAGTCCGAGGGAAAGAAGAAGAAGACTGCTGCAGCTATTCAGAAAGATTTGGGGTGAGACTCAGGAGATGAAACAACTATTGCAACCACAAGTATAAAAGGTAAGAATTCTGAAGCATCTACTAGTAATTCTGCTCAATCTGTTATTGATGAAGAAAATGAGACAAAAAGACATGAGCTTTTCCATATTCGAGCTGTTTCCAAACATCAAAAGATTGATACTCTGTTTGATAGTGGCTCACACGTAAATTTAATTTCTGAAGCAATTGTAAAGAAATTGGGATTAGCAACTACCCCTCATAAGAAACCATATCCATTAGGATGGTTGAATGATAAATCACAACTACAAGTGACTAGACAGTGCAAACTCAAGTTTTATTTTGGGTCAGCATTTGTAGATGAGGTTGAGTTAGGCATAATTCCTTTGGATATATGTTGAATTGTTTTAGGAAGTCCTTACTTGTATGATAGAAAGGCTATGTTCTATAGAGCCGAGAACAAGTATCTACTTGTTAAACATGGAATCGAATACTTTGTAAGAGCTCATAAGCTCAAGAATAATTATACTCTCATAAACTCAGGGCAGATGAAAAGAATGATAAATTCATCCAAACAATTCTTACTGATGGTTGTGAAGGAAAAGAAACCTGATAAAACCAATGTATTTGAGGGTTGTAATGCTGAACAACAAGCTGATATAGAAAAGGTTGTTTCAGAGTATGATGTCTTATTTCAAGAACCTAGAAGTCTGCCACCCAAAAAGAGAATAGTACATGATATTATTTTGCAGCAAGATGTTCCATTGCCTAACATTGGAATGTACAGGTTGACTGCTTTAGAGAATGTTGAAATCAAGAAGCAGGTGCAGGAGTTGCTTGAGAAAGGGTTCATCAGGCCTAGCACATCACCATGTGGGCCACCAATTGTTTTGGTGAGAAAGAAAGATGGCTCGTGGAGAATGTGCATTGACTACCGAGCACTAAATAAGATAAAAATAAAAATCGTTATCCCCTTCCTCGTATAGATGATCTTTTAGATCAATTGAAGGAAGCTGTTTATTTCACCAAGCTGGATTTGCACAATGGATACCATCAGGTTAGGGTTGCAGAGCAAGATGCATGGAAGACTGCTTTCAAAACAAAGCAGGGATTGTATGAATGGCTGGTTATGCCTTTTGGATTGACCAATGCTCCTGCTACTTTCATGAGATTAATGAATGATGTACTCAGACATTTTTTTGATGATTTTGTTATTGTGTACCTAAATGACATTTTGATTTTTAGTAAAACATGGGAAGAACATTTAAAGCATGTTAAGCAGACACTAGATGTTTTGAAAAGAGAAAAACTTTATGTTAAACTCTCAAAATGTGAATTTGGCAAAACATCTCTAAACTACTTGGGACATATAGTAGGGGATGGTGAATTGAAAATAGATCCCTCTAAAGTGGTAGTCATTGTAAACTAGACTAAAACCAAGTCTGCTACAGAAGTGAGAAGCTTCTTAGGAGCAACACAATATTGGAGGAATTTCATTTCTAACTTTTCCTCAATTGCAGCTCCCTTACATGCTTTAACAATATTGAACAAGGTGTTTCAGTGGGGAGGCAAAAATTAGAAAGCCTTTGACACCTTGAAAGAAAAGATTAGTACAACACCTATACTAGCATTGCCAGATCTACAAAGACCATTTGAGATCCAAACTGATCCCAGTGACGATGCCATGGGAGCAGCGTTGACACAGCACGGTAAACCCATATGTTACCATTCTGAGACTTTTAATCCTGCAGTAGTTAACTATCCTACATATGATAAAGAATTGTATGCATTAGTTAAGAGTGTGAAAAAGTGGAAACATTACTTAATGGGCAAAGAGACAGTAATACATATTGATCATCAACCACTTCAACATCTAAACTCCCAAAATAAGTTGCAGCAATCAAGACATTACAGATGGATGGGTTTTCTACAACAGTTTCATTTAGTCATCAGATATAAAAAGGGCATACATAACAAAGTTGCAGAAATGTTATCTAGACCCATTATAAATGCATCTACCATACTTAAGCATAATTCTGTACTACATGAGAGCTACATTGAACAATATGCTCAGGATATGGACTTTAAATATGTATATGCAACTTTGAGTCAAGGCAAAAGAGTAGAAGAATTGGATTATCATGTAAAGGACCGACTCTTATATCATTGTGGGAAACTCTGCATTCCACAAACTGAGAGAGTAAAGATAATTAGGGAAGCACACACTTCTCTAATATCAGGTCACTTTGGGGTAAGTAAAACAGTTGCACAACTGCAAAGGTTTTTTTATTGGTCGAAAATGAATGAGACAGTTTCTAGATAAGTAAGAGGGTGTGCTATGTGTGCTAAAAGCAAGCCCAGTAACAGAAAACTAGGTTTGTACACTCCATTGCCAGTTCCTTCTCACCCTTGGGAAAGTATTTCCATGGATTTTGTTGGAGGACGACCTAAATCTAAGAAAGGTAATGACTATTTATATGTTGCTGTGGATAGGTTCAGAAAAATGTGTATTTTGATACCTTGTAATAAACAAATTACAGCTGAACAGACTACAAAATTGTTCTTTGAACATGTATGGGTTCATTTTGGACTACCCACTTCTATTGTATCTGATTGAGACACCCGATTTGTGGGGAAGTTTTGGTCAAGTCTATGGGAACTGATGGACGCCAAATTGAAGAAAAGCATAGATTTTCATCCACAAACTGATGGCCAGACAAAAGTAGTTAACAAGACAGTGATCCAGTTACTGAGAGGATATTGCAGCAAACATCCTAATCTTTGGGATGAACACTTGTGTTATGTGCAGCATGCTTACAACAGTGCAAAGCATTCTTCTACATAGAGATCTCCTCTTGATACCTGTTTTGGTTTCACACCAAGGTCTCCTTTGGATTTTGTCTTTGGTAAAGATACCATGGTTGATGGACACAGTGATATGGACAGGGCAACTAGGTTCATTGAACAGATCCAGGAGATCCACCAGGCAGTACAGGAACAACTGGAAAAGAGCCAAGCCAAGTACAAGGCTAAGCATGACAAGCATCGGATGGAGCATAGTTTTCAAGTTGGTGACCAGGTCTGGCTGTATATCAGCAAGGACATAATGCAAGGTGAAGGTAAAAAGCTAAAGCCTATCAAGTATGGACCTTTCAAAATACTTGAGAATATTGGTGAAAATGCTTTTCGCCTTGATCTACCAGCTTACATGCACATCTACTCAGTCATAAATTCAGATTGCTTGAGATTGTTTAAACCTTCAATGATTGAGGACCCTGAAGAGAAAAGTCAATTGCCTTCTATTGATGACCTGCTACCTAAATATCTTAATGAATTGTAGGAAGACACAGTGCTGGAGAGGAAGGTGAGGATGACATGCAGGGGAGATATGGAGTACCTCAGGATTGGGCTCAAAGGTTCAAATCCAAGCAATGCAAAGTGGATTGAGATTGAACAAGTGAGAAAGCAATACCCTCACTTAGTCGATACTTGAAAACCAACTTTTGGTGGTCCAAAAGATTTTCAGTGGGGAGGCCGTGATCTGAATTGGATCCATAAAGAACTGTTAGAAGAACCATGGATGTACCAGGTTGGGACAAACTTCAAAGAATTCAAAACAACAATCAAAAACACCTCAAACCAGCGGCAGTGGTAGCCAACGTGGAACGACGAGGACCTCGGTCAAAATGCGCTGACCAAGGCCCATGGAGACTACGCGGGAGGCGAACTTAGCCCCTGGGAGGCCCAGATCGGGAAATAGAGGAGGCTTTTGATGCGTGATTAGCACTAATCGCACATCGCTGGGCGAAAACCCTCAAAATGGAGAAGCCTCGAGTGCATGTTCGCATGGAGAGCCGGAGAACCGAAGGACAAAAGGTGAAAAGGCTAAAGGACAAGGCAGGACCCACGCTCTGAAAAAGCTGCGGTATTGATCGGGGGTTCCTTGGGTAGTAAGCAGTTTTGGAGAAATTGGAGTGATCCCACTTAGCGCCCGACCTGTGGCAAGCGGAGGAGAGAGAAAACTGCCACTCATCGCACACTAATGGTTGAGCAAGTCAACCGTGCGAAATGAGCGGGTGGCATTGGATCTGGGGGATCCAGATCAAACGGTCGACATCGTACCTGACGGTAAGACCGGATTTAATGAGGGAATAAGCCACGATTTAGAGGAATTTGAGGTCCACTTTGACTACCACAGTGGAGGAAGACTCATTCCACGACGTAACCGAAGAATTAAACTGACGAAGCAAGCTGGCGCAGTTACAGGAGGACATGTGGCCACTCCCTATGAGCTTGATGATGACGTCGAATAGGGAACTCCAAGTGCAGCTGCAGTAGGCGATTCGATGGAGGTGGAAGAGGAACTAAACGGACATGGGAACGAATGGCCTTAAAGCCATGCACAGGTAAAGTAGAAAGACGCCAGAACCCCGAGAGGGGGATGGAACGCAGAGAGGAAGAACAAAGAACATAAGAAGACAATGAAGCAAAAGAAGAAAGAAGACAGAGGGCCGAGCTAACCAAAGGCAACACCAAGCACTAGAGAGCTTGAGAGAATCAAGCCATCCCCGAGAAGATCTGTCATACCAGAGAGGTCAAAGAGCTAGTAGGAAAAAGAGTATGTGCACTCCAGTGGCTTGGGGAATCCAAGAACCACCCTGCCAAGCAAACCTATTTCAGGAGACTCATATTGAGTCTCTATATTGTAATTCTCTGCTTAAGACACAATAAAATAAGGCCACCACTAAGAGCTCGACTGGAGATGTAGCCCTAGAGGATAGGGTGAACTCCTTATTAATTTCTTGTGTTCTTGTATTTGCTTACTGTATTTCTCTGTTGTCTATCCATTTCAAGTGTCTGTGTATTTGCAATCTGATCGATCCATTGCTTAAATAACATAGACACACACACCAACATATGAATTTGTAATACCTTTATTCAATAAATCTTTAACTGAGGTCACTCATAGGGTGATTATCAGATCATATCAATTCATTATGTCTTTTCAAATGAATTATTCATGAGTTGCAACACTTGAGAGTGCATCATTACAATCTGGACAACATCCTAATCTGTTTAAAAATCTTCTAAAATATTATTTGGATTTCCATCTACACTTCATTAATTCCTTTGAAAGTTCTTTGGAAAGTTCAATTTTGAAAAATATTTATGCTAATACTCTTTCTTTTGTACAAAATATTAACATTTATTCACAGGCTTCAACAATTAAAGATACATTATTTGAGGATGGCTTGTTATCTTTTCCTCTTTTGAATTGTTTTCCATCATTAACAGAGATGCATCCTGATTTTTATGATCCTATATGAGCATGGTTGGAAAATTCTAGTCAAGAGAGGAATCTTGTAAATAAGTTTGATTTGCTAAACTTATTAGAGGTAAATATACATAAGAAGTTGAATGTTTTTTCTAATAATTTAGTTGTCATTTTATTTCTATTACTAATTTCCGATGTACATTTTATTCCAGGGATTAAACTAATTGAATGGCTTCATTGGAAGTATGATTTTACTTAGCTTTAGTCTACCCAATTAGTTTAGGATAGGAGTAGCGGTAATTTAGTAAAATTTGATTTTTTTTTTTTTATTATAATTTATTTTTAACGTAGATAAAAGAATAAATGTACAGAAACCCTTCTATTTTTTCTAGAGAAAAATGATTCAAAACTGTACCAAGAAATTTTCTCATAAACACGTTCAGGGATGTAATTATCTACTCATCAGAATTGTTTAATTATTTGTGCTTTATACAGGTGCTTTGCTTTATAATTTATTTATTTTTCATGTTTACAAGAGAAGTCATAATCATGCTTTTCTTGTTTCATTGATGGAGTTGCAACAATATTCATGTTTTCTGCTTTTTATGTTATATTGTGCACCTCTTCTTTCTAAAGTTTTTAATGCTTAATCAAGGAATGGTTCTTGAAGGCAAAAGCTAAATAAAAAATAATTTACAACAGTTGGAAAAAAGTAATCCCTGTTCATTGCCATGTTCTTGTGATTTTTTAGAACGTGTCAAGTCAAAACCCCTTTACTGCAATACTCATCACATGCCTTTCCTTTTTAGTTGCATGTTGTTTTATAAGCCCAAGGATGACTTAGTGCCTGTATAATCGACCACTCTGCACCTCATATGCACATGGGTCCCTCTTCTTGGATTTTCATTGGTCATTCATTTCTCGCCTTCCACATGCACCTGAAGCTTTGTCCTCTTGGCTATCCTTTAGAGTTATTCTTTCTATCTTTCTGGTTTTATTTTCCAAGTTGATGTAAACATAAGGCAAATACCCATCTCCACATAGCTTCTCCTCATAATCACTCTCTCGCATTTGGTCTGGCCCACATGCCACAACTTCCCACTTTTCATTTCCCCAACAATTTCTTTCATAGCCTTTTCTATTTTTTCTAGGATTTCATCCATTCAAGATGAAGTGTATAAATGGGCCCCTTTTCTTCATTGTACCCTATTTTTAGGCGCTCTTTCCTTATTCTTCCACGTAACCCAAAGGTCTTAGTCCAGGCCATTCCATATTTGCACTTTCCACATACATCTGAGTTTTTCCCTTTCGAGCTTACTAGACATGTTATGTGTGCATTATGGTTTATTTTTATTGGATTTCCATGCTATCCACTTTACACATCAGGGTGATACCCTTTTTCTTGGAAGTTATATTATTTGCAACTTTAATAATTTCAAGTACAATGCATTGTTCATGGGCCCCCCTTTTTCTTTCGTGCATCTTTGTCTTATTTCACCACATATCCGAAGTTTTTCTCCCCTAGACCTTCACATGATGCTCTCTTTCATTCTCTAGGGAGTCGTGTTCTAGGGTGATGTAATACACTGTGGTGTATGTGGGTCCTCACTCTACTTTGTTTATTGGTCGCTCGTGCCTTCCCTTTACATGTCGTCCATGTAGAACATACCCCGGAAGATTCATATAGAACACTTTATGTATACACTAAGAGAGTAGCTCTGGGACAAATCATTACTTGTGGGTCCCTCGTCATTTACTTGCCTTGCATTAAAAATCACCTTCTGCATTATTTTCATTGCTTCTTTTCCATGTCATCCTGTCCCTCTTACCCTGAAGCTTTCCTTCCCTCATTCATTTGAAAGAGTTGGGACGTCTTCGTCGAGACAACTCATCATCCATGACCCAATCACACCTCTTTCTCTTCTCATTCTTGTTAGACATTTGACCTTTTCTGTTTCCATGCCCGCTCGCTCTATTCATCATGCATGTTCCTTTAGTGTGCATCCTTCATTATTTACGATTTTGAGCTCTCAGGTCAATGTAAGCATCCACGATGCCTACTAACACTACTCGTTCTAATAAAATTGCAACACCTGTCGCCCTCGAGCAATTATTATATTAACGTGGAAAATTGATAAGAACTCCTGGGATACGCACAGACCGTTACATAAGTTGGGACTTTGGGTTTATTTCATGAGGATAATTTGGAGTTGATATATAAACACAATCCTTTCATTTAGTCACAAATATTAAGAACATGGTTGAAATTGGAAGTGGAAAAAGAGAATAATAACAGTTGCGATATAAAATCAAAGTACATTTGGACAGAGTTTCATTATTTTTATAAATATGAAATTCAATATTTCTCGAACATGTAACTATTCTTTTTTGTAAGTGTTTATCCCCATAGACTTATTATTCACCTTAGATTGCATGTAATAAAATTGATGCTCTTGAGCATATGTAATTTTCATTAAAGTTGCAATCTCTTCATATTCTAAATTTGATCACAAGAGGAGATCACTTCTTAAACCATGAAATTTGGAGAAGATCAAGACCTTTAAGATGAATCATAACCAAATTTTTGAAAGGTAAAATTCCATAGGCTTATGCTCATCTTTTATTAGTTTTCATTCTGATTGTAAACTCGATTTTTATTTTTGGTTTAGCTAATCTAAAGCTCTGTTTTTGCAGGTCTTCAAGATTTTTTTTGAAAATCTAGTGCCCCTGCTTTCTAAGATTCAAAATTCATTCTCCTCATTTTGCTTGTTTTTACATTTGGCAAAGCGATTGTGACGTTGGTCAAGTTGCAAATAAGCTAAATCAAGGAATCTATCAACATTTTTTTTTCGTAGGCCTTATTTTTATTAGAAAATTGTTAAAATGTTTCCCATACAGGCTTAATTTTGAAACAAGAAAATTGGTAAGGGGAGGGACACATTATTTAACTTCATTTTATCTCATAACTGTGATCTAGCCTTTGTTTTAAAAGCCTAATTACTTATAACTTTGCGAGATATAATTCATAAAAATCTCAACCTAAGAAAAACATATTTTTCTATCATACTTGTTCTTTGTTGAGACATTTTTATAAATAGTCTTGTTGGGGTTTCTTTTAAATATGACTTTTAACTTTCCTTTTTGGTTTTTATTTTCTTCTTTCATTTGCAAATTTTAGGGTGTATCAATTTCACCTTCATTTTGGATTGGTTTGGTGGTATAAACAATATTTATATGAAATAATTTTTCTTACCCAACATTGGTCAACATGCATGTGAATTTTCTACTCTATTTATTTGATGGGTTTTCATTTACCTTAAAGGGTCATCTTTATTGAATTCTAAATCCTTTAACCTTAATTATTTTCCCTTGGAGGAACATTTATCTTTTCCAAGTGATAGGGTTCATATTTCCAAGGAAAGAACTAACTTGAGTCTAACTCAATGAATCCCACTCATTCCCCTACCTCACATAAAAACCTCTAGATTGATAGTTGTAGGGAAAGATGAGGGAGTCAAAATTTTATAAGTATTATATCCATTCCCTTTAAAATATCTTGTATAGTCCCATCCTCTTCACCCAATTGCTAAAAGCAATTCTTTAAATAAATCTTATCAAAAGGGTGGTAAAATATGGTTGAAGCACAGATGTGTGGGAAGCATAAGTAAACTCGCTGGGGTACTGAATATGCTCACTAGCACCGGGGCTATGCTTGTGTGGTACTAAGACAAATTCATTGGGTTACTAAACAGGCTCGCTAGCAGCAAAGCGATGTCGAGTAAGGGAGATTATTTACATTAATGTATATATACTTTATTTAAACTTCCTATTTGTACCTCTTCTATCACTCACATGATGTAAACTTAAAATTAAATATTCCCCTAAAAACATGGATTCATTGTTTTAGACTCAGTTTGTTTCAAGTAATTATCTTTTTAGAACTTATGTTTCTTGATCTATTAATGTGGAACCCATGGGAAACGTTTTAATCTTTGAAGGCATAATGGAATTCATCTTTTAAACCTTTTGGAAAATTTGAACTCATTACCTCTTGTTAAAATTGGAAACTAGGGAAAAACTCCATGTGGGTCATCTTATTATGGCAGCTGATATCTTTCCTACATTCCTCTCGTCGAGAGGTGTAGGATTGATCTAAATATCATCTAATTTCGACAATTATTTATGGAGATATGGATTTATTTGTATTTACTTGACAAATTGCCAAGGTCGGCCAGCAGCTAAAGGTGTGGCACACATGCCCAACAAATCATATAAGTACAAGTGAGGTTGATTCATTATCAACTCATCTCATCTCACTCATTCTTCTCTCTCTCTCCTTAGTTATACAAGGAGCAACTCACATGTGGGAAGGAGGACGCAGAAGGGCAAAGAAGACGCAGAAAGAAGGATGCAGAAGCTACTGAAGGTCTCTTTGACCAAAGTTGACGAAGCGTTGACCTTAGAAGAGTGCGGTTTTGGTGTGGTTGCCTCTCCTAGACAGGGCGCAGATTTTTGGCACACAAACTGAGGAAATGTAACCTCTGGTTTGACCAACATTGAGTGCCCTAGTTTGGGGCAGTAGGTCGGCTTCAGTCAACAACAATTTGACTGTGTTTTTGGGGTTGTTTATGGGCTACTTCTTCAGGTTGTTCGAGGACTAGTTGACCGGGAAATTAACCAAGCATATTGGAGGTCAATTTCATCTCGTTTGACTAAGTTTGACTTTGTTGATCTATGGTTTGCTATTACTGATATAAAATTACAGAATTATGATTTTGTATTATTTCTCCCTGCTGAATTATTGAAGATAAAACAAAATTTGATCAAAGGGTTTCCCCGCATTGGGGTTTGTCCCTGGCTAGCCGCCACATCTTGTGTCTCTTGTCTTGGCTTGTTTTTTGTTGATCGTTTAATGTTATATCTACACTTTACTTAATGTATATGTGATCTCTAATTAGTGGCTAATAAGAATAAAAGAAGTAAACTTCTCTAAGCATAGAACATACCATAATTTAACATGGTATTGGAGTTGAGGTGAAGACAAAGGCCAAGCAAGAGAAAGAGCAAGAGTAATCACTGAAGGTTGGCAAGGCTATCCTAAAAACTTCATAGGGTCCTCAAGACTCTTCCCCACTGAAGACAAGCTCCGTGAGAAGTCTGACTATCACGGATGGAAGATCTCTCTCGATATAACTTTAGAAGATCAGGAAGTGTTGGACCATGTGAGAGGCAATATTGTTGCGCCTCCATCAAATGCATCTGCTACTGCCAGAAGCAAGTGGACCAAGGGAGAAGTCAAAGCAAAGAAGATCATCCGAGACTCTGTCAACAAGCGCCTGGTGGCATATGTTTCCGAGCTGACCACCTCCAAGGAAATATATGATAGACTGGTGAGTTTATTTAAAGTTAATGATGCAAATCAAGTTTTGTTCCTTAGAAATAAGTTGAAGGAAATTAAGAAGGGAAAAGATGAGAGTATGCAAGCATATTTCTTAAGGATCACCAAGATCAAGAATGATCTCCTATCTATTGGGGAAGTAGTTCTTGACAGGGAATTGACTATCACAACTCTTGTAGGACTGCCACCTGAATGGTATATATTCAGGACTACTCTTCTCAACAATAATGTCATCCCATGATTTAAGGAATTGATGGCTAGATGTATTCAAGAAGAAAGAAGGATGGAAGAGTAAGAAATGCCCACACTTAAAGGAAATCCCTCTGCCTTCTCTTCTCATGCTAAAAGAAGAAACAATTATGGGACTAAATCCAAAGGAAAGGCTGGACCGAAGAGTGGAAGAAAACGACGATGTTACAATTGCAACACAATGGGCCACTATGCGAGGGAGTGCCCTAATAAAAGGGACTCACACCATGACGATAACCAAAATCACTCTCAAGGCAATCAAAGGAATGGCAAGTCAAATGGCAGAGGTAAAAGAAATGTCGGAAATCAAGGAAGAGAACAACCCTTCAAGAAGGCAAGAAACTCTAGGTATGAATCTAACATTGTTAACAATAAGCAAGATGAATATTGTCTACCAGAGGCCCTCTCTACTATTGCTCCCCCGGACTCGCTGGGAAATTGGCTTATTGATAGTGGTGCCTCAAGGCACTTCATTGGTTACAAATAAGCTCTCTCTAATCTGATAGAGAAGGAGACAAACCTAGAAATTGTCCTTGGGGACAATGCAAAATATCCCGTGAAAGGCGTAGGGAATGTAACTCTTAAATTGAATCAAGGTAATACAATTCATTTGCAAGAAGTCCTATATGTACCTGATCTCAAAAAGAACCTGGTGTCTGTTTCGGCAATGGAAGACAAAGGCTACAAGGTGACCTTCATCAATGGCAAGGTACGTGTATGGAAAAAGAATTTTAAAGAAGCTTTCAACTTGGGTTTCGAGTCGATTCATTATATCAGGTCGGAGGAAGTCTGCTAGGTGTCATGTCTTGTGACACATCACTTCAGTGCAAACTATGGCATCGAATGTTTGCTCACCTTCATTATAAATCTCTACCTAATGCAAGACAAATGGTGACAGGGATGCCTGAGTTCCTAGTAGAGCAAGAAGGTTTGGATGTGCCAAACGGAAGCTCAAAAGGGAACCATTCCCCTCAAGCCAAAGCAATACCTCTGATATATTGTAGTTGGTTCACTCAGATATATCTGGTATGATGCCTGTGAACTCCTTGGGAGGATATTTATATTACCTCACTTTTACAAATGATTATTCTTGCAAGACTTGGATATACTTCTTGAAAAAGAAGGATTAAGTTTTCACTTGGTTTCATCACTTCAAAGCCTTGATCGAGAATCAAACCGAAAAGAAGATCAAGATCTTAAGCACTGATAATGAGACTGAGTATGAATCCAATGAATTCCATGACTTTTGCGAAGAGGCTGGCATTAAGAGGGAAACTACAACACCATATACTCCTGAGCATAATGGTGTGGCAGTAAGGAAGAATCGTACGATCGTGGAAGTTGTCCGTGCTATGCTCCATCATCAAAGACTTCCGAAGTTTCTATGGGCCGACGCTGCAAATACCGCCGTATATGTGAAAAACCGATGCCCTCATTAAGCATTGGGTTCCAAGAATCCCGAAGAGATGTTCACTATTAAGAAACCTGACGTATCTCATTTTAGAATTTTTGGAAGTCCTGTATATATTCATGTGCCGAAGGAGAAAAGGAATAAATTGGGTGCATATAGAAAGAAAGGAATCTTCGTGGGATATAGCAAAAATACTAAGGGCTATAGAATCTATGTGCCTAGTCAAAGGTGTAGAAATTTTGAATAATATGTCACTTATTCATAGAGATTATCCTGATTATACACTATTGCAGAATGCATGCATAATACATAACCTCCTCTATGTTGATCATCAATTTTGTGGAATTAAAAACAATGAAACATCAATCGCATGCGCACATTAACACAGTATGTAACTGAGGAAAGCATACAGCTGAAAACCCCCAACTATATGTATATTATAATGATTGAGAACATGTAACAATACATAGTACAATACTCCTCGCAAGTACTCAGTACTATCTCCACTTGTTACACACAAACTAGCTCAGATCTGAATCAATCACAGGTTCAAATCTCCTCCACTGCTTGCCTGCCTCCACTGCGCAATCCTGCATGAGACTAGATAAGAATGGCTGAGCCAAACTCATAGTTCCCTTGGCTGAACCACACAATCCTCATTGGCAATACTCAATCCATTGATTGTGCAAATCTCATGCACAACTATAGTCACAACTGATAGCAATCTCAACCTCTAACACCTGTCTCCACTGAACTGTCCATGCACTGAGTTAAATGATGTATTCTTTAGTTGCTTTATGAGTTAATAATTAGTGAATTAATTAATAATTAATTCACATCACTCATCACTAGTGTATTTGCAGTTAAACTAAATACAACTAGTTCAACCAAGTCAAATTGAACACAACTCCATCAACTCCTCAATCAACTCCACCAAACTCAATCACTTGAGTTCTAATTGAAGTCCATCATGCAATAGCTCAGTGGACCCATAAGAAAAGCATATCTCCTTCTGGCAGTTGCATGTGCCACATCTGTAGCTCGAACTGAAGTGCTCCAAGAGGATAAGATAATGCTTATAGTCCAAATATTATTAAGAGCTAATAATATTCGACTGTTCTATATTTAGACTGGCAGTCTAAAAATAGACTCCGCCCATATGTCTAAAAATAGAAGTCCATATATTTTTACCAACATGACGAATCATCCACAAATAGCATCCTGCAACTCATAGACCATGATCCATATGTCTAAAAATAGACTTTGCGCCAAAAATAGCCTGCGGGCCCACTTAGTGAAGGTGACTTCTTTTCACTAAGCTCCATCATCTTGTTGCATTTTCAACAAAAGGGAAATCGAGATTAGCCATGATGTCACCTTTGATGAAGATATGGCTCTTAGCAAAGTTGATAATCTTCCTACTCAAAGGGGATCTAAAGAAGCTGACACTAGGGAACTGAAGGAAAAGGAAGATGAGACGATGCCCGATGTGGAAGAACCTATGGATCTATTGATCCCCCTCCGCAAGAGCCTTCCTCTTCTAGGAAAAGGCCTTCATGGCTTACGGGGACACTTGATGATGTTGAAGGACACATTGCACCCAGAGGGACTTTCCAGGAAAGTAAGAAGTTAGCCAGGTATCAGGGATACTTGACCATCATGAGCACAATCATCCAAAATGAGCCTTCATCATTTACTGAAGCTAACAAGCATCAAGTGTGGAAGGATGCTATGACCGAGAAATATGAGTCACATGAAAAACGATGTCTGGGATGTGGTCCCTAGACCACAGCACAAAGCAGTTGTCACTTCGAAATGGCTTTACAAGATAAAGCATGCAGTTGATGGAAGTGTTGAAAAGTATAAGGCTCATTTTGTCACTTGTGGCTTCTCTCAGAAGGAAGGAATAGACTATGACAAGATATTTGCACCTGTTGCTCAATATACCACCATCCGCTCGATGATAGCCCTTGCTGCTTCGCAAGGAGAGAACCTACATCAGATGGATGTCAAGACCACGTTCTTGCATGGTTTGATCAAAGAGGAAGTCTATGTGGAACAACCTGAAGGATTTGAGATTCATGATTGAGAATCTCACATGTGCAAGTTGAAGAAAGCCCTCTATGGGCTGAAGCAGGCACCCCGAGCATGGTATGAGAGGATCGATAGCTACCTGATGAAGTTGGGATTCACTAGGAGTGAATTCGACCCTAACCTTTACTTTAAGGTTGAAGATGACATACCTCTTTCTAACAAGTGCAGACCCTCTCATTCACAAATGTAAGAGGGATTTGGCTTTTGAGTTTGAGATGAAGGACCTAGGATTGATGCACTATTTCCTAGGACTGGAAGTCTGGCAGAAACCAGGGGTGATTTTCCTATCTTAAGGAAAATATGTGGTGAAGATATTGGAAAGGTTTGGTATGGTGGACTACAAGCCTGTGACTACCCGATGGAGCTTGACTTCAAGAATTTAAGCGATAGTTCTACCGAACCTATTTTACAAAATGCTACCGAGTATTGTCAACTCATTGGAGCATTGATGTTCTTGGTGAACTCCCGTTCAGATATATGTTTTGCAGTCAACACATTGAGTCAACATGTGGTTGAGCCTCAGCACACACATTGGATTGGTGCCAAGAATCTGTTGAGATATCTTTGTGGCACAATCACACATGGTTTGAGATACACTGTCAGAGATGTGAGACTACATGGATATACCAATGCTGATTGGGCAGGCAGTGTGGTGGGCCAAAAGAGCACTTCCAGGTGTTGTTTCTCTTTGGGATCCGCTCTGATATCCTGGATAAGCAGGAAGCAGAAGACGGTGGCTTTGAGCACCACCGAGGTAGAATATATTGTTGTTATTATGGCCTCTTTTGAGGCAGTCTGGCTACGGAAGCTCTTCAGTGAGATGTTTGGATTAACATTGGATACTACCGTGATCTTGTGTGATAACCAGAGCGGGATTTGTTTATCAGAGAATCCCATATTTCATGATCACTCTAAGCACATCGATATCAGGTACCACTATATTTGGGATATGGTATAGCGGGGATCAATAAGGCTCCAACATATCGGTACAGATGAACAGTCACCAACATTTTGACGAAGCCCCTGGAATAGGTCAAATTATTGACTTTCGGAGAACGACTTGGTGTCGTTGAGAGACCCTCATATGAGGATCATGTATGATGCATATATTGAGCTATGGGAGCTCCAGGGGGGCACGAGGTACTTCTTGGAGCGACATGCGACCACAGGGCGACTCACCATCCCTTGGTGGTGTGCTATGTACAAAGTGAAAGATTCAACCTTCCCCTGTGACACCCCGTGGCGACTGCGGGACAAGATAATTAGTTCTCCTGTGGGCCAAGATGATTAGTTCTCCTGTGGCACCTGTGGGACAAGATGATTAGTTCTCCTGTGGCGAATGTTGGACGGGATGGTTTGTTCTCCTATGAACAGGATGATTAGTTCTCCTATCGAGGCATCCTACCCATGTAGTCTGGGACTCATGGGAAGTACCTCTCATCTTATTAATGAGTAGGGAAATGGGGTTAGGGACCATTAGTAGTACTATCAATGGACGCATCGTTGTATCTACCGTACTCCCTATGCTAGGATGACCTCCATTGATATGGGATTAATGATACTAATATGGGATCAGTGAGGGTGGTTGACACACTGAGACTGACTTTGGGTCAGTGGAGGATGGCATGATACATCCTCGATCATCTCTTCTTCTTCATAGTTCAGTAGAGCATAGTAGAGCCAAGCAGTGCATTTGATGGCTGGGACAGTACCGAAGGTTAGACGAATTAGTAGATGGAGTTCTCTCTAGTTGAGAGGGAGTGTTAAAATTGGAAACCAGGGCCAAACTCCATGTGAGTCATCTTATTTATTGTAGACGATATTTTTCCTAGATTCATCTTGTCGAGAGGTGTAGGATTGATCTAAAGATCATCTGATTCTGACAAGTATTTATGGAGATATGAATTTATTTGCATTTACTTGACAAATTGTCAAGGTCGGCCAACAGCTAAATGTGTGGCATACTTGCCCAACAAATCATATAAGTACAAGTGAGGTTGATTCATTATCAACTCATCTCATCTCACTCATTCTTCTCTCTCTCTCTCTCCTTAGTTACACAAGGAGTAGCCCACACGTGGGAAGAAGGAGGACGCAAAAGGGCAAGGAAGACACAGAAAGAAGGACGCAGAAGCTGCTAAAGGTTTCTTTGACCAACGTTGACTTTAGAAGAGTGCGGTTTTGGTGTGGCTGCCTCTCCTAGGCAGGCCATAGATTTTGACACGCAAACCGAGGCAATCTGACCTCTGGTTTGACTAGCGTTGACTGCCCTAGTTTGGGGTAGCAGGTTGACTTCAGTCAACAACAGTTTGACTGTGTTTTTGGGGCTACTTATGGGCTGCTTCTTTAAGCTGTTAAAGGACTAGTTGACCAGGAAATTTACCAGGCATATTGGAGGTCAATTTCATCTCGTTTGACTAAGTTTGACTTTGTTGATCTAGGGTTTGTTGCTACTGATATAAAATTATAGAATTCTGATTTTGTACTATTTCTCTTTGTTGAACCATTGAAGATAAAAGAAGATTTGATCAAAGGGTTTCCTCGCATTAGGGTTTGTCCATGGCTAACCGCCACATCTTGTGTCCCTTGTCTTGGTTTGTTTTATGTCGATCGTTTAATGTTCTATCTGCACTTTACTTAATGTATATATGATTGCTAATCAACGGCTAATAAGAAGAAAATAAGTAAACCGCTCTAAGCATAGAACATACCATAATTTAACACATTTTCAACCAAAGATAATTTCTTTGTCCCCGTGTGTCGCCATTGTTGTGGCCACAACCCCCCATAAATTTTTTACAAAATAGATGGGGAGCCTCTATGTAAATTTTGGTCATATCTTTGATTTTGTTAATTTTGCGGGATTTACACTTTTCTTGGTTTTCCACTTTGATTGTTTCATTGTGTGAGGTTTCTCGCCAACTTCCCAACGACTCTAATTTTGTTGAGCTTGGACTTACAGTGTAAAAATAGCACTTATTCAAAGTTTGAGTGATTTTCACCCACTTAACTTAAAAATGAAAAAAAAAATATTATACTTTATTTTATGCATTTAATTAATTTATAATTATTTAAGTAATTTATAAATATTATTTTTAATTATTAATTTTTATTAATTAACTGTTACTTATTTATTATTTAATTATTATATAACTACTCTACAAAATCACCCAATTCAAAACTTGTACATATACCATAAAACTTTATAGCATACATAATAATATATATTATAAATAAAACATTTAAAGAAATTTATTTATGAGTTCGTTTCACTCGAGTCATCCCAACAAAACAAGTTTGAGCACAGAATATTATCTCCATGAGCTCATTCCCGGGAAACGCATACATTACGTGTGAGAAAAGCCAAATGGGCTTTGCGATATTGCGATACAGATGAAGTGGAAAGAATGGATGTGGAAGGGTCCCACTCCACATCCTCATCCTGGTATAATGTCCCACGTTTCATAAGTCTAAAAAACCTCACGCGAACCTTGAAAAAAGCTTTCCTTTGGTTTTGTTAAATCAAGTAATTAAATTTTGGTGGTTTGTAAATAAGTTTTATTTGTTTATAATTTTATGTATTATTTGATTTAAATATATTTTAATTCTTTTAATTTTAGATATATATATATATATATATATATATATATATATATATATTATATTTTTAGATTATTGAAATTAATAAAAATAGAGTTTTAATTAAATGTTCATATTTTTGTTTGGTAAGGATAGTTTCCAACATATTATTTGTTTTGAAATCTAAGTTTTAGAGAGTTTTATTTGGAGTTTTACTTAATCAAATAAAGTTCAGGATGGTTTGTTGGAAATTTAAAATTATGGAAAATATTTTGAGAGTAGTTACATGATCATATTTGACCATTTACTATGCCTAAAATTTAGCAGTAATGGAGGCTACGAAATTGTAACAAAAAATCTATTTTGAAGCATTTTTATTTGTCAAAAACTCTTACTGTTGCAAATTGGTTCGAAGACATTTTTCTTGGGCCAAAGAAATTTTGACAAAGATTAATAGAAAGCACAAAATTCTTTTTATTTTATTTTATTTTAAATTAGATTTAAGTTTGAGAGTTTGTTTTCCCAATTTAGTATTTTCAATTTTGATGTGCAAATTTGATTGGTTTTTAATTTATTTTGCAGAGAATTTGTTGCAATGGAGGTGAGACCAAGGATGTGGAGCAATGAGGTTGCTCTAGCAAAGAAGAAGAAGAAGATTTCAGTTCCAAATTTGATGGATAAAAATTATTTGCAACAACTCTTCATTTTTGGCTTTTTGTAATAAATATCAATTTTGAGAATAAGGAAGGGGTTCATCTTTTCTACAATTTTGAGACTCTAAGCACTTTTGTAAGGATAATTTGAGCTATAAATAGGGAGGAATACTCTGATCTAAGTAACTTGGAGGTTTTTCTTTCATGATCTAAGTCTTGTCATAGAGAAATATTTTGCACTATTACAATTATTTCTTATTTTAGAGTTGAAAGTGTTCGGAGAATTTTTAGAGATTCATTGAGAAACAAAGCAAGGAAATTAGGTCTTATCAATTTGTATTTTAATACTTTTATTTGTCAATGCAAAGTTTATTCTTTTGATGGAAAATTTGTTTCATATTTTACACTTCTATCGAATATGAGAATGATTGTGCTCTAGATCAACTATCTGATCTAATATTTTTAGATATTTTTTATTTTAATTTCCAATTTTCTCTTGAGCTTAATCAAATTTCTGAGTAACTATTTACTCGGAAATTTTCCATAATAAATTGATTTAACTATCATTGAAATGTATGAACTATTTATGCATTTTAATGGCTTATATTTCATCGTTTTAAATCTCTAAACAAAGCATGTTTTGTAATAATAATATCAATTGTTTAAACTTCATAAAAAAAATTCTCTAAAAATATTATTAGTGGATTTGTTGAAAAGATCCAATTTATTCTACATGATATGGATTAGAAATAAAGTTACTATGTAGATTTTCATCATCTTCTTCTTTAAAATTTATAGTTTGAGTAACAATGAGAAGAGGTTGAATAATTTCCTTTAGAATCTATCTCTTCAGACCATGGCATTTATTCTAATCCATTTAGAGATTTATTAGGGGGGTAGAGTGTAACTTGCTTACTTCATTTCCTTTTAAAATAGCCATGGTCCTCGATCTACATCTAATGAAAGCATCAACCATATCCAACCAATGTCTTCCAGGGATTAGGGGGTGTCCTCCTAAACTAGCTTTGGGTTAAAGATTTACAAAATAAATAGGAAATTAATATAAATCCAAAGTCGCAATAATATCATCAACTACACCCTTGGATTTACCCTATATATGCCTACTAGCTCAAGTGTGTGGGTATATGTTAAAGATTATATCTATATTCAAATTTTGCATTGTTTCCATCGTTTTTAAATTAATAGCTACACCTAAATCAATTAAGTATTTAGAATAGAATTATTAAAGATAAATTTATAACTATTGGCATACTTGGATCAATATATTTTTGTAATGTAATGTTTGTTGACATTAGATTAGCTAATTTTCCAATGACTTGTACTATCGGTGGATCTTTTCTTTTTCTTCTTGAATTCTTAAGACATAACTCCCCTTTTTTTTGCATAGATTGATTTATTCTTTATAGCTTGAAATAAAGGAATATTGACAAAAAAAGTATTTTAGTTCATATAAGAAAATCATATTGAGGAAAGATCACACTTTTTTCCAAGTACAACCTCTTTGGAAAAGGAGTCGATTTCGTCAATTGTGATTGGTCCTTCTGAGATTAAAATGACTTATTTATGATTGCAATGTCATTTTTACTAGGAATCACCTCTTCTTCTTCTTCTTCTTCTATAATTATTGAGGATTCCTTGTTAAGTATTTTACCTGATATTAAGTGGATATCTTGTACATAAACAATTGAATGTGTAGGAAATGTTCCTTAGTATGCATTATAAATAGGCTTTTCCACTTTATTGTTTATATTTTCCATTGGTTGGGCTAGTAATTAAGTAATTCTTAGTGGTGGTTGATTAGCTACTGTGGTTGGGCTATTTGTGGTGAAGAAAGTACATGATCTGGTTGTTGAGTTGATTGAGGATATTGAGTAAATGGTGTTGTTTGTTGTTGTAGATATTGTTGGTTGTATTGTTGAAAGAGAAAAGAGTGTTGTTGATATGGTTGTTGAGGATATAAGGGATGGTATATTTTCTAGGGACTATAGGGAGCTTGGTTTTCATAATTAGGTTCTCACCAACCTTGTTGAAAGGTTCAGTTTTGGAGCTATTAAGGATGCCATGACTACCAAGGAATAGGAGAATTCCAAGTATTTTGTACAATATTTACATTATAACAATAAGGAAATTGTTGAGTAGAATCTTGGGACATACATGTTTCTCTTGGCTTTCAAGGCCTTCCTAGTGTGACATAATATAAAAACTCCACTAATTCATTTTTCCTTTATAGGTAGGTTTCAATTCTTATAGTATTGGACAATTTTTAGTTGCATTCTTTTTTGCATAGATGCCACAAATTTTATTACCATCTAATGGACATTCTCTTAATGGATGTTTCTTCCTACACTTAGGACGAAAAATTGACAATACTTCAATTTTCTCTTCACACCTTTTATTTTTTATATCTATTATCCAAGTGTAATTAAGAAACCAATTTTAAAATTATCTAACATTTTTCCTAATTTTGCCTTGTTCATGCCTCTTACAATTGACTTAATGATTTTGGAAAGAGTATCCCTTTGACCTTTTCCAACTTTAGCTATTCTTTTGGAATATTTCTCACAAAACTCAGATATTTGTGCAAAAAGAAAGTAAGAAATGTCACTTGATCCCATAAGATTAAGTGCATCAATATATTCATCTCTAACACCTTTCTAGAAAATTGTGTGAATGGTATCTATATTTAGTGCATTTCATTTATATTTATGAATATTATTGGAATTTTTTTCCAAATATTCTTCTAGAATTTCTTCCTCTTATTTGGAAATCCTAAAGATATCCTCCTTAGAGTCTCTAGACCTATAATATGGTTGATATTCATTAAGAAGAGTTTTATCATATCTTCCTGGTATTTAGTAGCATGTTCCCATAAACCCATAAACCATTTCAGGGAAGCTCTTTTTAAAATAGTTGAGAACAAATATATTTTTTGTGTGCCATTTGTGTATCCATAAGTGTGACACAAATGTCAAACTCAAAAATGAATGTCGTTAGCATCTTTAATTGACATATCATAAAAATTTGTAAGTAAAGATGGTGGAATATTTTTTATTTTTACTTGTGTACTAAAGACTACTAGTGCATCCAATTGGGAATCCAAAAGTGACTCCATTTTCTTATTATTGTGCTCCAGATTCTTCTCTCACACCTCTTCTTTCTATTTCTATGTTACATCTTCTTTCATCATGATCTACGTTTGTTTTTCTTTCTCTTTCTCCTAGTTGTTATTTTTTCTCTTTCTGCTAATGATACTCTTTCTCTCTATTTCAATTACAACATCTATATTGAGTTCTTATTCCTCATGTTCTACCATATATTCTTCCCAAAGGACCCAAAATTCTTTAGCCCAATCCTAGGGGTTTCCTTTTGATGTTCCACTAGTGAGCTCATTTGAATTTTTCCTTCCCTTAATGTTTCTACAACCAATGATGTTTCTTGAGTGGATGTACTCGGTTGCAATTTTCCTTCTCTTTGTTCCTCTACAACTATCAATTGTTCTTGCACTACTTGAGTTCTTGGAGTTAAATTAGTAGGGGGAGTGGGGGATGGTTTGTTTCATCAAATATAATATATTTTCTAACTTTAATAAATCAATATTTAATCATGGGCCTAATTAATCTATTCATATATAAACAGGATTATGATTCATGAAAACATACTAAAGTGAATGTGTGGGTTCTTACCTCTTCTTACCGCTTTCACTCCTCCTTGTCCCAAATGTTTATATTAAAAAAAAAAAGTGAAAAAGTAAACCATATTAAACTAAAAATAATTATAGTTGCACCACCCCATAAACAACACCAAATTTTCAAAATTAATTTACTTGCATAAAGTAAGACATTATTATATCAATCCAAAGTTCATAAACTGATAAAGTACACTCATTTTATGTGAAGGTGTCACTAAATGAATAATAAGATTAATTAAAATAAAATAAATTGTATATCACTTAGTGAATGATACAAATTCTAAATAAGCTTGAAAATGAATTTCAAATTAACAAATATGAGATTTGAACTAACATCTATAACCAAAAGAAGTATGAATTCTAATTAAGTCAATAAATAAGCTTAACTAAGAATGGAATTCAAATTAACAACTCTAATCAAAGGAAGTATGAATGCTATTCAAGTCACCACAATGGAAAACTATAAATTATTATCTGATAACATAAACAAAATGAAAACTATCTTTACTTAAACTATCGTAATAAATTTCTAAACTAGCAATATAACTTAGAAAAAAAAAATCCTCCTAATCTAACTTTGTCAATGCTTTCCTAGGTAGAAAATCATGTTGTGAGATCTTATGTCGCATGTCGCTCCCAAAATAATACTCTATTCACTTGTGGAGTTTATTGATTGAGTAGGAATTTGTGGCATCCCCTGGTTAATATTTCTCTTATTGTAAATACTTGTAATTATTTAAATGCCTAAGAGAGGGACACAAATTCCATTTCTCGAGGGAAATGTTGTTTTAAATATCAATCCTAGTTGGTTGTATGGTTTTAAATGGGTTGATTGTGCCATAAATTAATTGAAATAACAAGGGATTGGTCTAGGTGCCCTTTAGCACAAACAACAAGCAAGGAGACGACAACTATTGAAGGCACCAGGGGTTGCACCATCCTAGGAGGTTGATTGACATGAAATCGCAGAGAAAGATGGTTGGTTAGTCTCTTGGGAAGGGGGAAGAGGAACTTCATTCACACACTTTTTTTGGCACGTGCATGCATGCGCATAGGCATAGGCAGAGAGATAAAACAATCTCTCTAGGACATGTAGGAGCAAGGGAAAGAAGAACGTAGGGAACATTGTGGTAAGAGAACAAAAATTTCCTCAAAGAGTGGAGGTGAGAATGCAAAGAAGGAAATGAATAAAATTTGATGTTGTTAAGCTTTGGAGAGTTAAAAAGAAAACCAACTGAAGAATCCTCATAGAGGTTTTCTAGGTGAAAGCATTATAGATAGCAATGGCTTTCCTGAAGGCTGAAGAACCACTAGAATCTCATGGATTGATGAACCAATAGCTAGGAAAGAAGCACCCAGGTGTTTGGGGAGCTAACGAACCACCAAGAAATGAAAACACTGGTGTTTGCTCTCACTAACAAATTATCTGGTAAAATGGCTTTTATGCTCCTACAATAGCTTATCTAGTAATGAACATTCCTTTATTGTGGGCTCTCTTCTACTGAAAGTGAGTTGAACTCTATGTATTGTATTATCCTGGAATGCATGTTTATCATGTATGAAATGTCTGAAAAGACCAAGTGGAAGTTTGTGTAGCTAGTAGATGAAGGAAAAATGGCCTTGAGAAAATCCTATTTCAGCAGTTCTATTGGTTAAAGTTTTCCTTCAAAAGCACTCCACCTAAAGCTTTCGAATATGGATTAGGAGTGTCAACTATAATTAATAGTGGTTATGGCTTATCTATGGTTGGGTGGAGAGTCAAAATCCTACTCTCAGTTTCCAGTCCAACTTGATATATATACAAGATAAGTATTTACTTGGTCTTCATATGTTAAAATATGTGTGTGTGTGTGGCATTAGTTATATGGTTCTACTAATAATAAGGGATGTGATTTCCTTTGTTAATGGGACATTGAATCTCTTGTATATATGCTTGAGAATTGGTGTAATTATTGTATGTATAAGTGTTTGAATCTGTGTGTTATTTTCATTAAATTGATGAGTATGAATTGTTGTACCGTTTGTTGTTTAATTTTTCTATGTATGTGAGCTGATTGATTAAAATAAATGCATATTTATGCTACACGAGGGAGTTGCTTGAGATTCCTATAATTCTAAGGAAATACACTTGAATGCACATTCACTAAGTGTATTTTACTATGCATATTATTTTCCAAGTTTCATTATTGAAATTCTTATGCTTTCTTTAGCGAGTTTAGTTGAATGTCGTGGTGCCCGCATAAAAATAGGAAGGAACTCGAGAAATTTCTAAGTATGAAATTTCATAAACTCAAGCTTAATCCAACACCAAAATCTAAGTGGGATATGAGGAAGGTAGGGTGCAACCCAACAAGTCATTAGTCAGATAATCGGGCCCGATATCTTAATAGGTGGGACCATTGGTCGGGCTCCGAACGTGAGTTGGAGGTTGAGAGGTTGGGAGGTCAGGCCCCGATGGGGTGCGCAATATGAATTATTGCGAAGAGGCCGACCCCAAACCTCCCATCAATGGAACCCAAGATTGGGTGACACATATTCCATGTAGCCTCACTTGGTGGCTTAGTGGCCATGTGGGCACCACGTGGGGTGCCACATGGGCACCACTTGGCAAGTAAGATGACATGGAAAGGCATAAAAGGCTAATTTTTAATCGCTCATAACTATCGATATGTAAGTTGGATTGAGGAAAAATTTATATCGTTGTAAAGGTATTGTTGAGAAAAACACGATGATGCTATTCATTTTAAGTTCCGAAGTAGTTGGAAAAGAGTAAAATTTTAGACCCCATTTCCATAATGGGACCATAGAGATTGGGTCAACTTAATGACTTCCTCCTTCTAACCTTAGTTGTGGCTAGGGTTAGGATGGGGGTGCATTAAAGAGTGGTACCATAGCTTCTAGGTTCAACACGTGGACTGGAAGGGCATCATTGTAGAACTAATAGGTGAGGGTTCGACACTGGATTTTGAAAATCCAGTGGGATCTTAAAAGCCTTGTGATAGGTATTAGAAATCTGACTACTTTTGTGGATGAATTGTGTGTATGGTTTTTTTTTCTTTGTCTGCTTGTGACGTGTTAATAATAATGTATTTTATTTTAGTGATATTAATTTTCTAATCAAGGTGGAACGTTGTAGCTAGCTATACACCAACAAATTTCCATAAACAAGCCAAGGTGATGGTGTTTATTAAGGAATTAAATTTTGTTAAAATCTAACAGTTATTTCTGCGTATGATAGCACATAAAATACATTAAGGCTTAAAGAGATGAAGTTTAAAGACCACATGAATAGAAAAAGGTGGTACAACATATAACTAAGAGACTAAGGAAAGAATAATAAGACGTCAAAAGGAAACTAAGGGAACGAGTGCGACCCCTGTTAACCAGGAAAATCAATAAAGGTCCAATGCTGATAGAAGATTCCATTCTACCCAAAGTGAAGTCAAAGGTTATGGGAAGGATCCACATAAATGATAGAATTGTGGAGAAAATCACCCAAGGAAAGATTGCCCACAATGTGAGCATGCTGGCCCGAGACCGTACAATCCACAGGAGGTAGAGACAGTCAAGGACGCAACTCAAAGTATACCCATAATTTAAGTAGCAGTGGATAATTTCCAAGATTATCATTAAACAATGATTAGTCCCATTGTTGTTGAAAAATGTGAACTAAATAAGGAAGCATGTGATTAGTATTAGCTAGTTCAACTAGCCACGGGGACAAAAGGAAGAGTTGAGCATTGGGTGAATTCTTTCCCAATCGAATTAAATGGAATGCCAGCAATGGAAAACATCAATGTGTTGTAATTGGGAACATATAGCACATTTTTGGGCATGGATTGGTTATATGTTCATCGAACCAAGGTCAACTGCTTTGAGAATACCATTGAATGCTTGGATGAAGCTAGAAATCCTATAGTATTACATGGAAAGTTGAAACCTACCTCTATGAGAAACATTTCGGCCATGCAATTCGAAAGAAGCCATAGAAAGGATGTGTTTTATTTGTTGTTCAAGTATCTAGCAACATTGAAGCTAATTATAGTGCGCAGAATAATGACAACGATGTTTTGAGGAAGTACCTTGTCTTGCAACAATTTTTAGATGTATTCCTTGAAGAAATTCTTGGTTTACCTCCTCATCGAGAAGTATATTTTTCCATTGAATTAGTGCCAGGAGCATCTCCAACATCCAAATATCCATATAGAATGAGCACTCCAGAATTAGTTGAACTGAAGCTACAACTCAAGGAGGTTTTGGATAAGGGCTACATAAGGCCAAGTATATCTCCATGGGGAGCACCAATTCTATTTTTTAAGAATAAGGATGACACACTCAGATTGTGCATTGATTATTGACAATTGAATAAAGTGACCATCAAGAATAGATATCCATTGCCACTGATTGATGATTTGTTCAATTAGTTAAGAGGAGAAACAATCTTCTCCAAAACTGATTTTAGATCATGTTATCACCAAGTGCGTATAAAGGATGAGGATATCCATAAAAAAGGATTTAAAACAAGGTATGGGCGTTATGAATTTGTGGTAGTGCCCTTTGGGCTTACCAATGCACCTACAACTTTTATGTGCCTTATGAACAATGTGTTGTGCCCTTGTTTGGAAAAAAAATTCATAGTTTTCATGGATGACATTTTGGTCTACTCAAGGACCAAAGAGGAGCACGAAGAGAATTTGGTCGCATTACTACAATTACTAAGGGAGCACAAGCTTTATGCAAAGCATAAAAGTGAAAACTATTTCAGTCATAGATTCATTACTTGGGACACATTGTCTCAAGAGAGGGAGTAGCAGTTGATCCCAAGAAGATCAAGGATATCATGGAATGGAAAACACCTAGAAATGTGGCTAAAGTTAGGTCTTTCATGGGATTGGAAGGATATTGCAAGAGGTTTACTAAAAACTTCTCCAAGATTGGTTGTCCAATTAATGCATTGCAAAAGAAAGGAACGAAATTTGAGTGGAAAATTGACCATGCAACAAGCTTTGATTAGTTGAAGCAGTTGTTAACTAACGCAATTGTATTAAGAATTGCAGACCTATAAAAGTATTTTTTGGTTTGCATGGATGCCTATAAAGGAGTTGGTGGAGCCTTGATGTAGGAAGGTCAAGTAGTATGCCATGAATCCCGAAATTTAAACAAACATGAGAAGAATTATGTAACTCATGACCTGGAATTGGCTTCCATCATACATGCATTCAAAATGTAGATACACCACCTTCTTTATAGAAAATTTACTTTGATGACAGATCATGGAGGATTGAAATATTTGTTCGATCAACCTAAATTAAATGCAAGGCAAGCTAGATGGTTGGCCATGCTCAGCAAGTTTGATTTTGAAATCAAATATGTAAATGAAAGGAGAAAAGAGTAGTGGATACACTCAATAGGAGGGTGTAATTAAAACATTCACCACAATAAGTTCCTACGGAACTTATCTTGAAGAAAATATCGAAAACACTAGACAACAAGACAAAATGTATCAACAATTAAAAGAGAATTTACATCCCTAAAGGAAATGAAGATAAGGACTATTTCCTTACATAAAAAGGATAAATTAAATTCAAAATAAGAATTTATATGCCAAATAACAGTGACTTGAATAAACTCATATTAAAGGAGTTTCATTCCAAGTTGTATTTTGGTCACCCAGGGTACCAAAAGATGCTGACATTCATCAAGAAATTTTATTTCTAGCCTAATTTGAAAAGGGAGGTCACATATTTCATCTCTGAGTTCATAGAATCCTAACAAGTAAAAGCTAAATGCAAGCACCCAGTTGGTTTACCACTAATCCAAGAGGATCCTAAAAGGCCAAAATTTCAAATACCTTGAAACTCAATGAAACTTATCTCAAATCAAAGAGCTCGTCATTCTGAATTCAACGGCATGAATGACACCTCATTCTGACGCCGTATGTGAAAGTTATTACCCACTGAGGTTTATGGGATACAACTAAAAAGAATTTGCAGGTAGCAAACACAGTGATGACGTGGTGTTGAAATCAACAATACAAACACTGATGTCATTCATATGACTGATGTCATCCGTACGACCAATCACATCAGTAGGTGACATGGCAATATGATTGGCAAGGAGCTAATCGGGAAACAAAATGTGGCAGGTGATATCAGCAACCCAGTCAAACGTACAAACCAATTAGATTGTGACATGTGATGCTCAATCAACAAATTGTCAGTTTCCTTAATGAGGCAACATTTTGCACCTTCATAGCAGTCGGCGACGACCAAATTATCGCCTACGTAATTTTCCCAATGACCTCTGAAATAGTTGGCGGGAAAAATGCCCGTTGGGGCTAATTATATAAAAAATTAAAAATAATAATAATAAAACCGCCGACCGTTGGGCGATCAAACCCCACCAACCGACCCATCGATGGTTATAACATTATATATAACCATAATCCGACGGTGGGACAGTCGGTCGGACCATTGGCGCCAATGGACGACCATCGTAGAACGATAAACGATGATAACTAACCACCCTCTGCCTGGGTTTGAATGCGTCTCTCGAGACCAAATTTGGATGGCCACCACTTTGCTAGTCGACAATGTTTGTTTGGTTTTCCCATCCGACACTATAAAAACCATTCAAACATCGAGACCGATGGGAGGAGGGTCCTGTGACATATTTGAGGAGGAGTGCCTGTGGAACTGTGTGCCAGGGGACCTGCCAAAGCATGGATTTTGAGAAAAGATTCTAGAGAATATTCTTCAGAATATTCCATAGAAATTTTACAGGAATATAAAAGATTCCTTATAACCCAAAAATTCACCATCTTAGAAATAGGCTAAGTTTATACTCATTTTGTTCAATTTTTCACAAGGAGCACAGTGGTGAGGTCAGTTTTGTCACCTGGGCAGCCAAATTTCTGTCAAGCCACGGGAAGGAATCTTTAGGGAATCTTTGAGATTCTTGGGGGCCCAAATTTTGACTGGAGTATAAAGGGGTCAAGTTTACAATCATTTTTTACGATTTTACACCAAGAATTCAACGGTGCAGTCCATTTATTTAGCAGAGGTGCGCACTTTTAGAGCATCCCCGTAAGTGGAGGTATAAGGTGTCTTTTGTAAATGTATGCAATTTGATTTTCGATAAAGATTAATGAAAGAGGCCTCCCCACATTGAGCAGGGATCAGAGACGTAACTCACAATGGGTGAACTCCCTTATCAACTTATTTGTGTTTTGGTTTTCTCATGGTTGCTTTTGAATTCTACTTATTTTATGTGTATAAATCATATGGTTACATGCTTTTTTAAATGCAATTTTGTATGCATCATTGAAGTGAAAAGATCTAGATCAAGTTTGGTATCAGATTGGGTCTTCTGTTGGTGTGAATTGCAAGTGTATGATAATTGGGGAAAAGCTCCAAAGAGGTGAAGGAAAACTTAAGTCCTTTAATCTAGAAGTGGGGCATGTAGCACAAAGAAGGGAAATGGAAAATGAAGATTCTCGGTTGGAAGAAGAGAAAAATTATCGCAAAATCTTCTTCACCATGGTAGAAAAAACGGACAAATTATTTGTGGAATATGAGAAGACAATGGCGAAACCAAGGAAGGAAGAATAACCAGATGATCATGCCTCGGTAAATCAAGGAGGAGGAGAAGAGCCTCCTGAACCCCCATCTCCATCTGCTAGTGAATGCTCCACTTCTTCCTCATCTTCTCATCATTCTAAAAGTAGAAAAGCTCATAAAAATCATTTTTTCAAGTTGGATGTCAAGTTTGATTTGCTTGTGTTTAATGGAGAATCTAATGTTGAAAAGTTAGATAACTAGATTAGACAGGTTGAAGTGTATTTCCGCATACAACGAATCAAAGAAGATGAGGCCATGATGGAATGGAAACATTTGAAACAAAATAAAGGTTAAAATGTCTAAAATTTTACAGAAGAGTTCAGGAAACAAGCATTAGCATTGAGTGTTCCATTAGACTCTCCTAAAACATTGATGAAATACATTAACTCATTGCATGGTTATTTGTGTCATTCATTGATATTATTTGAACCTAAAACTCTTGATGAAGCTAGTGTGAACGTTGTACATCTTGAAAGAAAGAGGGAGCATGAGCAAGATGACTGCCGAAAGAGCATAGCAGCAGCTAAGATAAAATAAGCAAATCCCTCTTGTACTCATTGTGCGAAGGAATGACATGATGAGGAGCATTGCTGGAAATTGCATTGAGAATTGAGGCCAAAGAGGAATGGAAGAAAAAAGAAGTAGAAGAAAGTTGTTATCATGCAACAAGACCAAGAATCTGAATCAGAGGATGAGGAGAAGATCACAATTGCAGGATTTGCAGATGTTGGACCAATTGACCTAGGATCTAACTTAGGTGATGAGATGAAAATTGCAGCTCTTGAAATTGTGGGTGATGGACCTATTGACTTGGGTATCAATTCAGGTGATGAGACAAAGATTTCATTATATGTCATGCCAAATATGAGAAGGGCATCAAAGACTATATGGCTCCAAGAAATCGAAGAGATCAACCAAACAATTCAAGCAGAGAATGTTGAACTAAGGAGACTCCTACAAGAAGCAGAGGAGGAGAAACAAAGTTTACAACATCAGTTACAAGCCAAGGAGGAGGCCTTGGAAAATTTTCAACGAGACAAACCTAAGGTAAAAAGTGACTTTTCAATTTCATGTCCTCTTTATGATGATTATCTCGTTGCTTTTAAAAAAACATACTACAGGAATTGGATCAAAATTGATGAAGAAAATGGGCTATCCAGGAAAGGGCGTCGACATTAATGGCTAGGGCATTGTGAATCCCATCAAAGTGTAGGAGTTTCCTTGCTATGTAGGACTTGGTTATGTCAGAAAGGAGGATGGAAAATTCCCCAATACAACCAGTAATCAATCAACAACGAAATATGGGAGCACATCACAACATTCCAATGATAGTGAGGATTACACAAGAATCTCTCATCTTCAAGGATGCATTAGGAACAAGCATTCAAACAAGGTTTGAAAATTTTGGAGGAGGAAGAATTAATGCAGTCACTACAATAAGGAAGAAAATCAAAAAGCCACATGTAAGGTACTTTATGACCAGAAAGAACCTTTGAATGAAGGGTCAGTCAAGAAAGACAACTACGAGAAGGGAACCCATTCACCTGGTTGGGTAGAAAATGGGTAGCATTTTTAAGTAGTTGAACATGGCCACATTTTGTAAATCAAATGTTGTGAAACAATTGTAAAAGTGATGAAGTGTTTTCCATCACTTATAAATGCAACGTGATGATGTCTTTGGCATTTTTCATTAACAGCTTGGGTATGGTTTTTGTTATGATTCTGATGTAAACTTGACCAATGAGTGAGATAAACTTGGCAAGTATGGGGTTGTTTAAATCATGCTTGATCTTGTATGTAATTTGCAAAGAATGTACTACAGGTTTGCATAGAATTCAAGTGTTGGTTCGTCACTTATGGCTCTGAAGTATAAAGGTGAAGGACAAGGAAGTGTGGCTTGACAAGGCACTTGTTGTGCAGATGATGGAGTACTTTAGATTGCAGATTGTGTTCTTGTTTTTGGTGGACAAAAATATCCTGAGTGGGAAGGAATGATCTAGGAGGATCCTAAAAGGCCAAATTTTTTAAGTCCTTGAAACTCAATGAAACATATCTAAAATTAAATAGCTCTTCGTTCTGAATCCAACCGCGTGAACGGCACCTCAATCTGACACTATATGTGAAAGTTATGGCCCGCAGAAGTTTTTGGGAAACAACTAAAAAAAGTTACAGGCAAGACCCATAGTGATGATGTGGTACTGACATCAGTAGTACATATGCTGACATCATCTGTACATATGATGACATTAGCAGGGTGACTTAGCAGTACAGTCAGCAAGGAGCCAATCGAGAGACGAAACGTGGTAGGTGATCTAAGCATGACGTCAACAACCCAGTCATCAACATAATTAGACGTATGGACCAATTGGATTGTGAAACATGGCGCCCAGTCATCAACCTACCAGTTTCCTTAATGAGGTGACATTTTTCACCTTCATGGAAGTTGGTAGTAACCAAATTGTCACCTACTTCATTTTCCCAATGACCTCTAAAACAGTTGACAGGAAAAATGCATGTTGGGGTTATATTATATTAAAAATTAAAAATAATAATAATAAAATCGTCAGTCGATGGGTAGTTAAACCCCACCGACCGACACATTTGCAGTTATAACATTATATATAATCATAAATCGACTAAGGGAGTTGAACCCACCCAACGGGACTGCCAGTGTTTGTGGATTACCACCGTAAAACAATAAACTACGATGATCAACACCCTCCACCTGGGTTTGAACACAGGTCTTCCAGGACCAAATTTGGGCAACCACAATTGCGTCAGTCAATGGCCAATGGTTGGTCTTCCCATCCAATGTTATAAAAACCATTCAAACATTGAGACTGGGGGGAGGAGGGTCGCGTGCCATATTTGAGTAGGAGAAACTGTGGAATCGTGCTCTAGGGGACTTGCCCAGGCATGGATTTTGAGAAGATATTCTAGAGAATATTCTTTATAATATTCCACAAAGATTCTACAAGAATCCAAAAGATTCCTTTGGGCCCAAAAATTCACCAACTCAAAAATATGCCATGTTTATACTCATTTTGCCCATTTTTTTGCAAGGAGCAGAGTGGTGAAGTCAATTTTGTCATCTAGGTAACCAAATTTTGTCAACCCACTAGTAGGAATCTTTATGGAATCTTTGAGATTCTTGGGGGTCAAAATTTTGACCAAAGCAGAAAGGGGTCGAGTTTACATTCATTTTTCATGATTTTCCACCAGGAATTCAACAGTACAGTCCATTTCTTCAATAGAGATGTGCATTTTTAGAACATCCCTGGAAGTGGAGGTATAAGGTGTCTTTTGTAAATGTATGCAATTTGATTTTTCACTGAAGATTAATGAAAGAGGCCTCCCCAAACTGAGCAGGGCCCGGAGAGGTAACCCACACTAAGTGAACTTCGTTATCAACTTGTTTGTCCTTTTGTTTTCTTATGGTTGCTTTTGAATTCCTCTTGTTTTATGTGTATGTATCATATTGTTACATGTTCTTTTAAATGCAATTATGTATGCATCATTGAAGTGAAAAGATATGGATCAACCACAACCCATTCCCACTTTGGAATGGAAGTGGGAAGTGATTTCTATGGATTTTATTATAGGGATGACCAAGATTTTAAAACAACATGATGCAATCAATATGGTGGTCAATAAATTGAGAAAGGTAGCTAATTTTTTAGTTGTTAAATCCACAAATTCATCTAGTGAGGTGGTTCAAGTTATCATAAAGGAAATCATAATATTGCACAGAGTTCCCAAGAAAATTTTCTCATGTAGATATGCCAAATTCACTTCAAAATTTTGGAGAGAATTATTTGCGGGTTTGGAAATTGAGTTGGTATTCAACATAACATACCATCCTCATACCAATGGGCAAACAGAAAGGGAAAACACTATTATAGAAGACATGTTGAGAATATATGTAATGCACTAGCCTAGGGAGTGGGAAGAGTATCTTCAACTTGTGGAATTCACATACAACAATGGGTATCAAGAGTCATTAATAATGAGCCCATTTGAAGCACTTTATGGGAGGAGTTGTAACACTCCTATCAGTTGGAGTGATCTAGTGAATAGGGTCCTCATTGGACTTGATATGTTGAAAATCATGGAGTAGGAAATGCAAACCATCACAAGAAATTTAAAAGGGGCACGGGATAGGAAGAAAAGCTATGCAGACCACGGTTTTGTGGGACATTTCAAGTGCTCAAAAGAATAGGGTCGGTCACAGATGGGTTAGCTTTGCCTCCATCAATTAGAGTGCATGATGTTTTCCAGGTTTCGTTGCTTAAAATATATGTGCAGGATGCTAATTTTTGGGTGTGTGTTATATTATTTCCATTTCTAACCCCGGTGTATTATATGCTTTGCTTAAATGAGCACACTCTACAATTGCACAACATCTCTCTCTTCTCACTGAAAGGCTCTGACCCAGACTTAGTCAAATTTTGCCTCTGATTGAGCTCCTATTTCCTTGCGTTGTTCCTTGAGAAATTAGTCCCCTATTATTTAGGAAATTCCTTAAATTAATTACGCAATTCCTTTTGGTTGATCCTTTGAGAGCATGGAACACATGTACACTCAAGACTAATCTACAACTGATCTTACACTGCCTTGGAATCTCCACCTCAACTAGGTAACTTGAATTCTCTGCATGCACTAGATATTTTGGGTTGATTGATCAGTTAGCTAGATGATCATGTATATTTTCCTGAAGATTCACAAGCTCGTGCAATTTACTAAATCACGAAACAGGAATATACTTCTACTTTCAACCAACAGAAGCCAATAGCTCGATGAAAACAATATGAACAAGAAGAAGACAAATCAATGGCACATAACACAATAAGTTTTTATGGGGAAAGCCAATGCTCAAAACCCGCCTATCTATATTGCATTAAATCAGAAATATGAGTGAATATACAAAGCTTATTCTCACTAGGAAAATTCTGCATAAGTATGCTCAACTCTCTACCTCACAAGCTTGCTATTAGCCAACACTTAGCCAATTTCCACTGCCTTCCAAGCCCTTATTTCCTTGCGCAATTCCTAGGATGAATAGTCCATATTTAAAGGGAATCCATGCTTCCAAAATTGCACAATCCTAATTAGTTCCTCTTCCTGATTGCATGCATGATATTTAAAACTCAGTAAATCATACAACTGATAGTACATTTTCCCTACACTCTAGTCTCAACTGTGTCTTTTTCTGAACTAACATGCATGAGTTTCTCATGAGGGAATCTTCAGTTAAATGAAGTAACACTTGTGGATGCACCAGTGCACCAACTGACTGTCAGTCCTCTATTATTTCCACAAATAGTTAGAACTAATTTAACTGACCATAACTCGGTAAACTAAGTTAATCTAATTATAACTCACATAAACTCATCCTGGACCCCTAAAACTTAGGGAGAACATATACATGACTAAATAAATACTTCCAACTCGAAATTCCTAAGCTAATTAAGTTAATTAAACTTAATTAACTATTTACAAGTTGTTATGAGAATAGAATTCGATTTTAATTCATAGTTTAATTCAAGGACAATTAAACTGGAATTTCTTGTTGCCATTTCTCAACAGGTCACTGAGTTTGAATGAAATCCCATTGCTTAACTGAACTTCCACTAGTTCCTCCAAAAGTTGGAACTAGTTTAACTAAAAACAACCTGAGATAACTGACCTTGATTGCTACAAATTAGCTATCCCACATGCTAAATTGAACTCTAACTCCTCCAACTATTTTTTACTGAGTAAACTAGGAGACACAAGCCATGTCACACAAGTTAACATCATCCAAGTTTTCTGTTGATGTGGAAATTAAAATTTTCTCAATTTAATCAAGGCAAAATAAAATTGAGAATTTCTTGCTGCATTTTTCAACACTCCTTCTCAGCAAGAAAGGGATTATCAACCACCCATATCTTGCACCTGTGGAACTCGAACTTATCTGCTACCCCGATCCTATCTTTGTAAAACTCGAATTTGCATCTTGACAATGCCTTTGTCAAAATGTCAACATCTTTCTCCTCCATGGGAATGTACTCTAACAACATGATCTACCTCAATACACAATATCTGAGATGATGATATCGCATATCAATGTGCTTGGACCTATCATGAAAAATTGGATTTTCCCAGAGTTTGATACAACTTTGATTATCACATTAAGTCACTGTCGGATCCATTTGGTCACCAAACAGACTGACCAGGATCTTCCTCATCCAGATGGCCTCACGTGCTGCTTGACTTGCAGCCATGTACTCTACCTCTGCTGAACTGAGTGTAAGTGATATTTGTTTCCTGTTGTACCAAGAAACTGCTACTGACCCAATACTGAAAATCCCTCCTGATGTCTTTTTCCAGTTGGATAGACTCCCCGCCCAATCTGCATCAATGTAGCCTTGAAGCTTCACTCCCTTTGTCCACTTGTACCAAAATCGAAACTGAGAAGTGCCCTTGAGGTATCTCAATACATGCTTTGTCGCCTTCCAATACAGCGTGGTAGGCCTAACCACTGCTTGACTCCGCTGGTTAACTACATAGCATAAATCCAGTCATGTGTTCACCAAGTACATGAATGAACCCACAAGCTACCTATAAACAATAGCTTCCACTACCTCTCCCGAAGTAACATCCTCCTTCCTCTAGTTACCAACTAGAGGAGTCTCCATAGACTTGCATCTCTCCATGCAGAACCTCCTGAGTATCTCTTTGGCATACTTTCCTTGAGACACAAACAGTTCCCCATCACCCTACCATACTTCCATGCCCAAAAAATAATGCATGACCCCAATTCCTTCATCTCAAACTCTCTTGCAAGGTCCTACTTACAAGATTTGATCAACTGATCATCACCTGTCAGTATGAGATCATCAACATAAAGTAAAATGATCAACAATTTACCTTCCACCACTATGTGGTACAGGTTAACATTTGCTTCACTCTTCATGAAGCCCAACCCAATGAAGTAGCTATCTATCCAGGTGTATCAAGCACGAGGTGCTTGCTTTAGCCCATACAATGCTCTCTTGAGTTTTCACACGTGCAACTCACGGTCGAAGGTTTCAAAACCTTCAGGCTGCTCTATGTACACCTCTTCCTCAATCGTGCCATTAAGGAAGGTTGTCTTCACATCCATCTGATGTATCTTCCAACATATATCTGATCGACAAGTACCTTGTAATAGGAGCAAACATCTCATCATAGTCAATCCTATCTACATGTGAAAAGCCACGGGCCACAAATCTAGCCTTATGCTTCTCCACACTACCATCTGTAGCTTTCTTTACCTTGTAAAGCCAACGGGAGCTCACCAAAGACTTATCCTTTGGTCTCAAGACCACATCCCAACAGTGTTACAAATTATGGATTCATACTCCACCATGGCATCAACCCAAACCAGTTGTTGCACTGCTTCCTCAAAGGAAGATGGCTCTGTCACAACACATCTGCTCATAAGATCCATGTATCCAGTGTACCTATCAGGTGACCTCCTCTATCTATGTTGTGATGTGAGTGCTCCCACATTCTCTCTTTTATTTGACAACAATATATCCGCATGTCTGATGCACTTTCTCCCATCTCGGAAGACTCTGCGTGAGTGGATGTCTCCACTCTCGGATCCTCTATATGTGGCTGCTCCACATCAATCTGAGGCTCCTCAACCTTCAGAGCTAAAATATCCTCAACTGCATGTAGATGAAGCTCCCTCTCAAGGGAAACTCGTATGGCCTTCTCAACATCGAATCTAACATCCCTGCAAACCACTTTCACCCTGTTGGTCAGCAAGTACACCCGATAGTTGTGAGGTGCATCAGTGTACCCCACAAATATCCCCAACTCTGTTGTCGGCTCAAGCTTCTTCCATGCATATTTGGTCACATGGAAATATAATGATGACCCAAAAATCCTGAAGTGACCAACATCTGGCCTCTTACCAGAATATGCCTCCTCTTGTGTCTTCATCCCAAGTATCCAATGCGAGCTACGATTCTAAACATAAACCATTGTGTTGCATGCCTCAACCCACAAGTGTAGTGGGAGACCTTGATCATGCGACATTGCCCTTGCTTCCCCTACTATGCTTATGTTCTTCCTTTGAGCTACCCCATTCTGCTGAGGGTTATGGGGTGTCGTCAACTCTTGTTTAATAACTTCCATTGTACAGAAGTTCTTAAACTTGTTTGAGACATACTCATGACCATTATCACTCTGTAGAGCTTTAACCTTCTTGCCTGACTCTTTCTCAACCAACGCTTTAAATTCACAAAAGTTTGTGAAAGTTTGATCTCTCTTCTGCATGAAAAATATCCAACATTTTCGAGAAAAGTCATCAACAAATTCAACATAATACCTATGTTTAGCCGTGGATGTTGTCAAGAATGGTCCACACACATCTAAATGGACTCACTCTAGAATAGACTTTTCTCAAACGTATTTATTGTGAAAGGAAGACTTAGTGTATTTACCCAAAGTACACCCCTTGCATGTATAAACTTGCTCTAGTGTACCTTTAGGCAAACTGATGGAGATCTGTTGCATGATATTCAAAGCTCCATGATGTAAGTGGCCCAATCACCTATGTCAAAACTTGCCAATGTCTCAGCTCTGCACCATCTTTACTTTCATGCTCAAAGCATCACAATCCTCTACCCCCAGCTTATAGAGATTCTTCACCTGAATCCCTATCTTATTTACTTGACACATGGCTATGTGTTGAAGGAACAACTTTCCTTTCGAGAATATCACATCATAGCCTCTATCCTCAAGCATGGCAACGTATACCAAGATCTTCTTCAGCCTGGCACATCCATAACATTATTCAAGGTGAGTGGAGACCCATCCTCCCTCTGAAAAGTAACTGTGCCCAATCCAGTAGCACAATACCTCTCGTTGTCACCCATCTCAATATGAATCTCGAGATCTTTCTCCTCCAGGTCACTGAATAACTCCTTGTCGCCAGTCATGTGGAATGAAACTCCATTGTCTAAGTACCATACACTTCCCATCATTTAAGACACCATGCATGCAATGAGGGAAAAGTCCAATTCAAATTGAGAGGCTAAAGCCTCACTCATCGCTCCTCCTAAGGACTTCTTCTTGGACTTCTTGAGTGGACAATTTGTAGCGAAATGGCCAAGCTCATGATAATGAAAGCATTTCACTTTCATCATGTCTTTCTTCTTTCTTCCATGATAGGAATCCGATTTGGAATGGAAAGATTTCCCTTTCCCCTTCTTTGCCTTAATCACTAAGGCACAATTCTCTTCATCATCAATCTTTGATGAAGAGCCATCTCTGGTGTTCCTCCTGATCTCCTCTTGAATCAAAGCCGACCGCAATCATTCCCAATCTCACAGCTCCTCCCAACCATTGATAGAGATCTGATAACTATGCCAACTCTTTTGGAGTCCCCAAAGAGCAAGACTCGTCATATCATCCTCGATAATCGTGATTCCAACACTTCCAAGTTCATCACAACATTGAGTGAACTTGGTCAAGTATTTTGGAATAGTCTCACCTTTCTCCATTTTGATTTTTCGATGTTTGTCCTTTAGTGCTAATTTCCTTTAGTCACTATTGTTCTAATACAAGTCTGTCAATTCTTTCCACATAGCATACGGCTTTTCCTTGCCATGGAGACTTGAGGCAATGTGGTCTCGAACTCCCTCAAGGATTATCCGCCTCGCCTTCGCCACACACTTCTTCCATTGGGCCAAATTATGTGCATTCGATGTTGCTGGCTTAGGAATGTCTTGATAAATGAATTCCTTCAAGCCATTATCCTCCATCACAACCTCCATTCTGTCCCTCCAGACTATAAAATTTGAGTTTCCTTCCAAGGCATACTCAAGCCGCAAACCATGGAACACCGTCTGAAGTATGTATTGCAAATTCGAATTTCACTTGTAACCCAAAACTCAATCCTTTGAAATCTCCTCTAGTATACTGTCTTCAGCTCCAATACCATGTAGATTTTCCCGGAGATTCACAAGCTCATGCAATTTACTAAAGCACAGGACAGGAATCTACTTCTACTTTCAACCACCAAAATCCAATAGATCGATCAATATGAACAAGAAGAAGACAAATCAATGGAGCATAACACAATAAATTTTTCTGGGGAAAGCCACTGCTCAAAACCCCGCCTATCTATATTGCATTAAATCAGAAATATGAGTGAAGATACAAAGCTTGTTCTCAATAGAACAATTCTGCACAAGTATGCTCAACTCTTTACCTCACAAGCCCACTATTATCCAACACTTACCCAATTTCCACTGCTTGTCAAGCCCCTATTTCCTTGCGTATTTCCTAGGATGAATAGCCTGTATTTAAAGGGAATTCATGCTTCCAAAATTGTGCAATCCTAATTAGGTACTCTTCCTGATTGCATGCATGATATTTACAACCCAGAAATCATACAACTGATAGTACACTGTCCCTACACTCTAGTATCAACTGGGTCTTTCTCTAAACTGACATGCATGAGTTTCTCACGAGGGAATCTCCAATTAACTGGAGTAACACTTGTGGATGCACCAGTGCACCAACTGACTGTTAGTCTTCTATTAGTTCCAAAAACAGTTAGAACTAATTTAACTGATCGTAACTCCGTAAACTGAGTTAATCTAATTACAACTCACATAAACTCATCCTGGACCCCTAAAACTTAGGGAGATCATATACATGACTTCAAAAAGACTTCCAACTCAAAATTCCTAAGCTAATTAAGTTAATTAAACTTAATTAACTATTCACAAGTTAATATGAGAATAGAATTCGATTTTAATTCACAATTTAATTCAAGGACAAATTAAAATAGAATTTATTATTGCCATTTCTCAACAGATCACTGAGTTTGAATGAAGTCCCACTACTTAACTGACCTTCCAATAGATCCTCCAAAAGTTGGAACTAGTTTAACTGAAAACAACTTGAGATAACTGACCTTGATTGCTACAAATTAGCTATCACAAATGCTGAACTGAACTCTAATTCCTCCAACTCAGATTTACTGAGTAAACTAGGCGACACAAGCCATGTCACACAAGCTAACATCATCCAAGTTATCTGTTGATGTGGAAATTCAAATTTTCTCAATTTAATCGAGGCAAAATAAAATTGGGAATTTCTTGCTGCATTTTCCAACACTCCTTCTTAGCAAGAAATCAATTATCAACCACCCCTATCCTGCACCTATGGAACTCAAACTTTCCTCTTGAAAAAGCCTTTGTCAAAATGTCAACACCTTATTCCTCTACCAGAATGTACTACAACAACATTATCGCCTTTACACAAAGTACCGTAAATGGTGATCCTAGATATCTATATGCTTGGATCGATCGTGAAAAACAAGATTCTCAGAGATCTTGATGTGAGCTGAAATCTTGGGAAAACTTGTTAATGCTATGCAAGATCCCTTGTTAGTTAAAAATATGTTTAGGATCGTCTCATTTTAACCAGGTGTACAAGGGTTTAGGTGTCAAGTTTCATGTGTCTTTTATGTGTCATGTGTGAGTAAATTATGAGTTAATTAGATGATTAAATGACATGAACAACAAGTAAAATTGAAAACATAATATACAAAAAACTCACAACACAAAACTGATCAAGGAGTTCACCCTCCAGTACTAGGCTACATCTCCTAGGACCTAACTTGGCTTTCAACCTGATCTGAAATCTTGGGAAAACTTGTTAATTCTATGCAAGCTCCCTCATCAGTTAAAACATGTTTAGGATCGTCTCATTTACCTAGTTATGAAAGAGGTTTATGTGTCAAGTTATATGTCTTTTATGTGTCATGCGTGAGAAAATTATGAGTTAATTAGTTGATTAAATGACATGGATAGAAAATGAAATGCATAGAAATATACACAGCAAAATCATAAGACAAGTTTGATAAAGGAGTTCACCCTCCAGTACTGGGCTACATCTCCTAGGATCTCCTTCAATGGCTAGGTCCTCTTTGGGCCCTCTTTGGAATACCAACAATGGTGTTAATAACCATAGAGCTTTCAACATCCTCTTGTTCATTGAAACCATTGTTATACATGCTTATGCTTGGCTTTCAAGTCAAGTTAGTTTCTTGAAGAAGTATGTTTTGTCGACTTATGTTTAGTCAATGATGTTTTGTCGACTTGTTTAGTAAACCATCGACTAAACACCAAGATGGTTTGTACACCAAGATGCAAGAGTACATGGCGATGTTACATGATGTGACAATTGTTTCTTTGTAGGAGAAAAAGAAAAGGTCGTGGATTTGCATTTCTTGCATAATGTGTTTTTCCATTTAATGGTGTTTCTTGTGAAAAGATGTCGCGGGATTTTGGAAGGTCTATTCTTGAGAAATATTCTCATGCTTAGCCTTCATTCTCAAATCATGACATGAGAAACATGTTGAATTGGAGGATGACAGAGGCAAGAACTGAAAGTGGACGAGATGCCAAAAATTTGCAGCCATTGTAGACCATTTGTATGTGTTGATGCCAAGATTCTCAGTGGGAAGGTTATCAGATTGTATTAGTTTTCCAAGCATCAAGGGATAAATGTGGTACAATAAGGTTATTTTGTAGCCAGAAAGTGTCCAACAAGTGTTGGATTGGGTCAACAACGAAAGGAGAACAATGGTTGAGGGACATAGCCATTTGCAATGCAAGGCATGTCAGTGTACCTAAGTGGTTGTCATGGAGATTTCTTCCAGTAGAATTAGTTGATAGAACTTGTGAAAGAGAAGAGCATTCAACTCTCATCAAATAACCAGGTTTTATGGGTACAAAAGCCCGTCAGTGGGAAGGAGTGATTGGAATCTGAATTAGGGGCAAAAAATAGCTCAAAAATAAAAGTGCTCGGAATTGCTCGAAACCTGAACGAACGCGTTTGTCGCAGAGATATGATCCCAACGCAACTTATTTCACTCAAAACGGAGTTCGTTTGAGGAAGTTAGAGCCCACTAACCGTTTCACCAAACAACAACAAAAAATAAATTGCAAGTACTGCCCAATCAACAATCTGTACATTTGACGTGGCAGGTGACTGTGTAGGTCAAAGGTGGTCAACGCCCAATGAGGGATCGCCAAGTATCAATCGGTGGTTGGTCTTTAGCTGGGTGATGTGGCAAAACATGATTGGGTTTTGGATGGACCAATGAGGAAATGCCACGTGGCAAGCCCAGAGACCACCACATGGCACCTCCCAAAGGTCAAACAGCTAATGTGCATTTTATTAAAATTTTGTGGAGGCACTAGGGTTCAACCCCGCAACCTCCCCTCCAATAACCACATGCCTTACCAACTCCACTACACATTAATACTTAACATATTATGGTTTTGTGATTAAAGTATTAAAACCGTGGCGTTGGGTAGTTAACGCTAACCTTAACTCTCCACATGTGACCACCTCTACCTAACCACTAGCATTAAACCCTAACCACAGAGGATTAGCACTAATTAAGCCATGATTAGCCCTTAATTAAGCAGTTTTTATTTGGCGGAGATTTTGGCGGATTCTGCAAAATCTAGAACCGCCCCCATATTTAATAGGATTAACTGAAGTTTTCCAAATTTGGGGGAGATTCCTAGGGAAAAATTGAAAAGACCATAACTTGATGGGATTTCGACCAATTTTAAAAATTAATAGTCAATTTTGGATGATTTCAACCTTCTGAAGATAATGGAACAGGTTTCATAGGCAATACAATAATTCTACAGGTGATTTTTCAACAGGGAATTTCAGGGAAGCCTAGGGCCACCAGGAAAGGAGGTCATGCCCAGATCAACAAGAGTCAGTTTTCAGAGATCTAATAGTAATTTTTGGGGTTTCTGGGTCCTATGAAACCAATGGTACAATATTAAAATCCATTGGAGTTTAGTAGAAGCTTTTAATAAGACATTTAACCAATAATTCCAAAGAGGGCCTAGCCATTGAAGGAGGTCCTAGGAGATGTAGCCCAGTATTGGAGGGTGAACTCCTTGATCAATTTTGTGTTGTGATTTTGTTGTGTATTATGTATGAAATTTTACTTGTTGTTCATGTAATTTAATCAACTAATTAACTCATAATTTTCTCACACATGACACATAAAAGACACATGAAACTTGACACCTAAACCCTTGTACACCTAATTAAAATGATACGATCCTAAACATATTTGTAACTGATGAGGGAGCTTGCATAGCATTAAAAAGTTTTCCCAAGATTTCAGATCATGATGCAACTTTGATTATCACGGTAGATCATAGTTGGATCCATCATCTGACCAAACAATTCAACAAGTATATTTCTCATCCAAATCACCTCACATGTTGCTTGAATTGCAGCCATCTATGCTACTTCTGCCAAGCTAAGTGCCATAGATCTTTTCTTCTTGCTGTACCAGGAAACTGTTGTAGACCCAACACTAAAAATTCCACCTAATACACTCTTTCAATATGATGGAATTCCTACCCAAACTGTATCTGTGAAGCCACACAACTTCACTCCCTCTATCCATGTTTATCATAGTCCAAACTGGGTAGTGCCTCACTAGGTACTGTAAAACTTTCTTAGGTGCCCTCTAAAATATTTTGGTTGGCCTAACCATAGCTTGACTCATTTGGTTGCCTGCAGAGCACATATCTAGTCGTGTGTTCACAAGATACATCAGTGAACCCACTAACTGTCGATAAATGGTAGCATCCACTTCTTCACCTGAAGTGACATCCTCCTTCCTCGAGTTGGTTGCTAGAGGTGTCTCCATGGATTTGCAACTATCCATGTGGAACCTCTATAGTATCTCATTTGCATACTTGCATTGAGAGACAAATAATTGCCCATCACCTTGCCATACTTCCAACCTGAGGAAGTAGTTCATGAGACCCCTGTTCTTCATTTCAAACTCCATTGCAAGGTCTTGCTTACAAGATCTGATTTGATGCTCATCACCAGTTAAAATCAAATCATCAACATATAAGAAAATAATGAGAAATTTACCTTCTACTAAGATATGATAGAGGTTTCCATTGGCCTCACTTTTGGTGAAGCCCAAATCGGTGATATAGCTATTGATCTTGGTGTACCAAGCATGCGGACCTTAAGCATAGGAGAGCTAAGTCTTCCGCTTTAGCTGAACATGCGGAGAAAACCAATCATCATGTTTGTATTGAGGAGGCTAGTGTTATTGCTAGGGTTTCGCATTTCCATCATCGTAAATTTAGGGAAGCGCTTGAGATTGAAAAAAGGCCTAGCAATCTTAATAGAGACGATGGCTGGAAAGTTAGTAGATGTTGGGTCCCTGCTCTCTCTTCCTAGTTGGTTTCCGCCCTCCTCCTTAGGGTTTATTTCTGTTTTTATTAGTTATTATTTTTATTTATTTATTTATTATTATTATTATATTTATTAGTATTATTATTATTATTATTGTTATTATTATTTTTTTTATTATTATTATTATTATTTATTTATTTATTATTATTATTATTATTATTATTATTATCATTATTTTATTTATTTATTTATTATTATTATTATTATTATTATTATTATTATTTTATTTTTTATTTATTTATTTATTTATTATTAACTTATTTATTTTAACTGTTTTATGTTTTATTGATTTATTTTTATTGATTCGTTTTTTTTTTTTTTTTTTTGTAACTTATTCATTTTAACTGATTTATTGATTTATTTTTTGATTCGTTCTGTATTTTTTGAGTCTTTTTAACTAATTTATTATTTTATTTAGTTATTCGTTCTATTATTACCATTTTTATCTAATTTTCTATCTAACTCATCCTCTTAATTATTAATTTTATTCATTTATTCTGTTTGTATTTATTTATTTATTCGTTTTATTATTTTATTTTCTGAGACTTTTTAACAAAATTTTTTCTAACTAACCTATTTATTTTATTATTTTTACCATTTTTAACTAATTTCTATTTTTATTTTATTTTGACTTATTTTTCTATCTAACCTAACCTCTGTGGTTTTCTTCCAGTAATGGATAATTTTTAATATTTATAGGCTTTTTTGTTTTTTATTTGATTATTTTATTTTCATTTATTTTGAGTATTTTATCTTTATTGTTATTTTATTTATTATTATTATTATTATTATTATTATTTTATGTTTTTCGTAGTAACTAATTTATTTATTTTTAATTTAATTTTCATTTATCTATTTATTAATTTTATTTTGAATATTTTTAACTAATTTTTCCTAACTAACCTAACCTCGTTTTGACATTGGTTAGGTCTTTGATGCATCTGTTTGTTATTATTTTATAATTTTTAATAATATTTTTAATAAGATTATTTTATATATTAGGGTCCATTATTTAACTAATTTCTAATTTTTATTAATATTTGTGAACTAAGTACCCTTCAATTATATGTTTTAGTCCTATTTCTTACTAACTATGCTAATAAAATATTTTTGACCCTGGTCCTAGAGTCAAACTAGCCGTTGGTCAGGAGGCTCCGTTCTGCCTATTTAAATTGCTTTGCTGGATCTGTTTCTTCAACTTGTCCTGACGATGAACCACACTTGTTGGTTCGAAACGCGTCGACAAATGGTATTCCATGTGATTTTCGCCGAAAAAGCCTCTCTAAATTCATACGGTACTTTCTTGAGACCGTACAATGCTCACTTTAATCTACACACATGAGATTTTCGATCAAAAGTTTCAAAGCCTTCTGGTTGCTCGATGTACACCTCCTCCTCAATAAATCCATTGAGGAATTTTGTTTTTACATACATATGGTGGATCTTCCACCCCATCTACACAACCAGAGAAAAAATTGATCTAATTGTTGAGTACCATGCTACACGAGAAAAGGTATCCTCATAGTCAATCTGGATTCAACTTGAGAGTACCCCTTGGCCACAAATCTAGCCTTGTACTTCTCTATGCTTCCATGTGCTTTTTGATTTACCTTGAAGATCCATCTCAAACCCACAACTGATTTATCTGCTGGTCTTAGGAAAACTTCCCAAAAGTTGTTCTTTACATTGGATTCGTATTCCTCCACCATTGTATCAACCCATACAGGTTTCTCTACTTCTTCTTTGAAAGAGGATGGCTCAGTCTCTACAAGCTCTGTCATTAGAGCCATTTAGCCAGTGTATCGATATGGACACCTTCTCTGCCTACGTTGATTTGAAGGAGCATCCACATTCTCCCTCGCATCTTGGACAAGTCTCTCCTTTTTCTGAAGCTCCCTCTTAAGAGAGCACCACATGGATTTCTCCTCATCAAATTTTACATCCCTTCACACAACTATCATTCTGAGGGATGAAAACTACACACTGTAGTTGTGGGGAGTTTTTTTGTAACCCAAAAATACCCCCAATTCTACTCACAGCTCTAGCTTCTTCCTTAATTCTTTGGAGACAAATAGAGGCTGCAAAAATCTTGAGTTGTGATATATCCAACTTCCTCGCCGAGAAAGCCTCCTCAAGAGTAATCATGCCTAGAATCTGATGAGGACCCTGATTCTACAAATATACAGTTGTGTTGCATGACTCGATCTATAAGTGTAGAGGTAGGCCTTGGTCATGCAACATCGCCCTTCCTACTCCCATAATGCTATAGTTCTTTCTCTCAACCACCCCATTCTGATGTGGGTTGTGGGGTGATGTCAACTCTCATCAAATGTCTTCTTTCGCACAAAAAAAATTAAATTCATTTGACACATACTCGCCCCCATTATAGTTCCTGGGAGCCTTCACCTTCTTGCCAATTTATTTCTCAACCATTGCCTTGAATTCTACAAACTTAGAGAATGTCTCATCTTTCTTCCACATGAAGAATATCCAACACTTCTGTGAGAAGTCATCAATAAAAATGACAAAATATTTGTTCCTAGAAGTGAAGGTTGTTGAGAAAGCTCGATAGACATCAGATTGGATCCTTTCAAGGATTGCATGTGCTTTGTTGTCCCGATCATGGAATGTGGATTTTATGTACTTCCTCAAAGTACATCCTTTGCATACATCCTATTGCTCAAGTGATCCTTTGGGGAGGCTTCTGGTTATCTGTTGCATGATATTTAGGGTGCCATGATGCAAATGACCAAGTCTTATGTGACAAATTTCGTTAATATTGCGACTCTACATCTTCTCCTCCTTTGTGATTAATGCAGTAGAGTCTTCCACATATATCTTATACATGTTCTTCACACGAACCCTGATTTGCTTCACTTGTACTATGGCTATGTGTCTTAGGAATGCTTTTCCTTTGCTGAAAATCACATCATAAACATGGTCTTCCAAAAATGCAATAGAGACGAGATTTTTATTTAGGTCTAGAATGAACATGACATCCTTGAGCTTAAGGGGGGAGCCAGACTTCCTTTTGAAAGGTGACTATACCGATCCTGGTCACGTTATACCTTCTATCATCCCCCATCTCGATATGCATATGAATTTTTTTTTCTTCCAGGTCACTGAAAAAATATCTACACCCTGTCATGTGGAACAATGCACCTGAGTGCAAGTACCACACACTCCCCATCATTGTAATGGCCATGCATGCAATGAGGGGAAATTCAAGCTCAAACTGTGAAACCAAGGTTTCACCTGCTACTCCTATTGAGGTCTTCTTACTTTCCTTCTTGAGTGAGCACTTCGTGGCATAATGACCAAACTCATGACAAGGAAAGAATTTAATTTTGGACAGATCTGTAATGTACCTTCCTAAATTATTTTGGAACAAGATTTATTTCTACATTTTTGGGGCCAATTTTGGTGAAGACGAAGCCCATTTGATTTTTTATAGAAGACTTGGGAGTTAGAGGCAAGTTAATTTTATTTTCTTTTGTTGTGATAATGATATGTGGGGACCACCCACATAAGAAATATGCACTCCCTAAGCCAATGATTCGAAATGCATGAAAGGGGAGAAAAGGCAGGAAAAAATGCGGGAAGAAAGGCTCCACAAAAGTTATAAAGGGAAGGCAACACACTTCATTTGGCATTCTTAGCTTATCGAAATTGCTTCTGTTGCTTGAGTTGTTTAGCTGAGTCACTTGTTGTTTAGAAAGAGTTTTCCAAGTGGGGCAATCACCATTTCTTCAGGGGACTTCAAGTGCCACCCTAAAGAAGTTCATCCATTATCATACAGAGGATATTTGTAGAGAGATTTCTAGCATTTGTATTCATTTCACCCCAACAACACGTATTTCTTGAGGACGCAGTAATTGATCTAGTGTGGCTATTGCAACATTCTTTCATAGGGTTGTTTCCAGGAAAAATAAGGAAATAAGGCTCAATATATTTGTTGGCTATTGGGTGAGTTTGAGCGCTGGAAGTGGCAGCAATATTCAGGAATGATTTTGCAGACTATGTGGCCAACACAAAATAGAGAAACTCGACATACATATTTGTGTTATTGCTTGCCTGGAGAAATAACGGAAGTATTGGTGGAGTTGATTGTTACATTTTAGGAGTGTCTGGGGAGGATTTTTCTGGTGGTTTGACAAACATCGTGCTTCAACAACTATTGGAAAACGTAGGGCTTTTGGGGGTCGATTTTGGAAGGTCAAAACTAGGCCAAACCATTTCTGGGTTTTTGTGGGTTTTTTCAAAGGAGTTTGTGGCTAAAATTTCATAATTTTTTGAGTGATATTCAGGTATGAAATCCTAATTCTTATAACAAGGCGAATTATTAGTTAGATAGGGAATTTGCACCATTTTGTGGGTTCGACTTTGGCTTGGAGATAAGCCAACCCATTTTTGGCTTTACTGGGTTTTTGGTGGAGGGCGCAAAATTAATTTGGCGAATTTTCTGAGCACTTTTGGAGGCTCAAACAAGGGTTTCTTCCAGCTAGTAGTTGCTGAATTTCTAGGGTCAATGCAGAACATTGAGGAGAACTCTTTCCTTTGCATCTGGGTAGCATTTTTCTCACCTGGCATTGTCTATATTGCTTTGACAAGTTAGGTGCACACATTCCATGCATTGTACTCTTCTTTGATAATAAAATAGTTCAGTTTGGCGCAGTTTTGGTGCAATTTTATGGGTGTTTAATTGTTGTTTGAATATTTTTGTGTCATATGTGTATTTTGCTTATTTAGCAATGTTATTTCCTTTTTGGGACATTATAATGGTATCATAGCATGATCTTGGCCCAGTTGTGGGAAACTAGCCAGAAGATCATGCAAGCTTTGGGTATGAGTGCACAATGACAAGTGAAACCAGAGACAAACCCATGGCTCAAGGGAAATTCAATATGCATAAATTCTAGGGTGGAATTTGTTGGGATGATGAGAAGTTGGCCGAGTTGAGGAGGGTGAAAGAACATATCCACCTCACCCGTACAACAGAGACGATAGAGATGAGAAAACCGTGGGGGTGTAGCCATCTACATCATGTGAGGAAAGTCGATAGAATTAGGGCACTAGATCTCCTGAAAAGGAGCAAGCAGGACAAGGATAGTTAGAGAGTGAGACTAGGAGGCACTTTTTCTGGTGGAGACCTGGCTTTAGATATGAGGGGACTGAGGAGGAGATTGAGCATGAGGTAGAGGATGCATGGGAGTGTGAGGAGCACATTGGTATACCCAGTTTGGCACAGGAGTCACCATTGTTGGAGACCTCTTTGATAGCACCAGTTGACACCTTGGGGGGGAGACTAGAGATACACCCATAGGGCCATCTATTGATGAGGTTCCAGGAGACATAGATCGGGGAAAATTTTAAGAACCTCCCTAAATTTATATGTATAATAAATGGGCAAATCCCCATGATACATAGGAAAAATGGATGGCAGTTTTATTAATAATATAATATGTATATATAATTTTTTGGCAAATCTCTCACCAGATTATATTATCTTGTAAAATCATGGAGAATCACTAGTACAAAATGGTGAACCACTAAGAAATGGTGAATCGCTAAGAAATCCAATGGTTGTTGCAGTTGCTTGGCACCAAGAGGGTATTCAAGAAGAAACTGTAAAATAACTTGACAACATTGTTGGTGAATTAGATGAGCTTGACTAGTTACCATCAAGCGCGCCACTCTAGTGACTAAATCATACAGATCTAGAACTAGTAGTTGTCGCCTAACAATTGCTTTCAAAAGTGATAGTGCAATGATAGTTGATATACTCTCTAAATTGACAAAGAGTGGACATTGGAGAAGCATATTTAATGGATCATTTGAGATGGTTGTATTTTCATGTCTCAAAAGCATAACAAGTAAATTAACATAAGACTGCATTAAGGGACTGTCACTCTTTCGTGATGTTAGGACCATATTAAAAACTGAGGTAATATTGCTACTATGAATATCAATAGATGGAAGGGGAAGTCTCAATAGGCAAGCCAGACATTTCATAGAATGTGATATAACTCCACATTTCACATTTCACATTTCACAAAATCTTTCATGTAGGTTGAAGCTATTAATCTGAATACCATGAATACATCTAGGGTTTAGGTATATTTCAGTTGAAGCAATGTCATGCATGCGTCCAAATTCATTGTGCCTTATAGTATATAAAGGAGAAGGAAAGCGTATAGGTTTTGTTTCATTCAATTTATCAGAGTGGGGAGTAGTGAGTGAAGTTCATTCAGTTTTTTAGACTGGGAAGTAGTAAGTGAAGGGTGTAGTTTAAATCATTTCATGTATTTCCTATTTTCAACAATAAAAAATGTTGAAAATAATAGCGAGTGAAGGTCTTCTTAACTTGTACCTTAGTCAAGAAAGACTTCAATGTGTTCTTTTGTCAATTATGAGTTCATGGAAAAGGACGAGTTACTTTTTTCATGTGCTAGTTGGAGGCTCAATTATGTGGCTCTCTAAGTGTTGGTTTATATTTGGAAAAAAACAAGTGAGAGCCTCAATGTCTAATTGTGGCAAGGATGATTTAGAAGAGCCAGTTTGACTCAGTTAGAAAATAAATCACAAGACTGAGTTCTAAAAATAAACTTTCTAGTTATAGCATGATCGAATAGCATAAAAGGAGGACGAAGGCACAAAATTCAACAATTGTTTTGTGCACAAGGTTGTGAGAAAAGACAATAGCTCACAGGTTTGTGAGAAAGTGCACAAGAATTGTGTGAGATTCTTGCTTGTGGTGTGCATATTATTAAGTACCAAGTGTGCACAGATTAAGATATTTGTGCTACAAAATAGGAGGCCCTGTGCGCATGAGTTTAGGAGCCAAGAAGAGAGGCTAGTGTGCAAGGATTTTAAACTTGTTTATGCGCAAAGGATAGGAGTTGTGATCAAGTAATGTTCAGGGCAAGTTTAGGCTAGGTTAGAAGGAGAACAACTTTGTTCTCAATAGACAATTTGCCTTGTATTTGATTTGTATACTCTATCAATAAAATACCACAACAAGGAGAGGGTTTTCCTAGTTGGGTTCCCTTGAAAATTAGTGTCTCTTGTGTAATTGTGTCTTTAACTTGTTTCATTACATTGCTTCTATTGTTGAGAAATTTTGTGTCTTGGCGAAAAGAAAAGTAGTTTCAGATTGTTCATTTAAGCAGCAAGAAGAATTTCAAGGAAATTTGACAATAAATAGTGATGTAAATTGATTTTTAGATATGTGCATGTGTTGCTACTTTCTTTAGCGTGATGTGTTTCCATTCTTGGTACAAATCAAATTGTAATTTCAATAGATATTTTAGTTTTTTTTTTTATTTTCTAATTAATTAGGTCTGAAAGTAAATTAGGTCTATTACCATCTTGGTCGACATATCTTAGAAATGATGTCATAAACACTATCTCTTAAGCACGGAAAAATAAATGTAGCCCCTGTTGACCCAAGATTGAACATGCCTTAAACTAAAATGAGAGCCTAAGAATTGAACACCGAAGTATGTAATATGAGTTGGTGATCTCAATCTCCTTCACCCTAAGGAAGAAATGATAATCTAAGAATACCCTTCCTACCTATTGAAGATCGTAACTGCTCAATTTTACCCAAGTTGACCATCAGCTATGAAGGTCATAGAAAAAGTGCTAATGTGTTGAAAATAGCAACAAGAAATGATAAAAATAGAATCTAGAAATTCCAATTTTAATTTGTCCTTAAATTAAAATAGAATTTAGTCTCACCAGCTGCTAGGAAATAATTAATTAATTCATTATGGATTAATTAGTTGGAGAAATTCAAGTTAGAAGTCTTTCTGAAGTCATGCAATAGTTATCCCTTAAATTAAGGAGATTATCCCTTAACTAAGGAGATAAGATTGAGTTATATTTGAGTTGTAAATAGTTAGCTCAGTTTATTGAGTTAAGTCCAGTTAAATTAGTTCCAAACTATTTGAGTAACTAATTGTGAGTTATCAGTCAATTGTTGCATGCATGCACTCAACCAGTGTACTCCAGATAACTAAAGATTCCCTCATCAAAAACTCATGCATGTCTATTCTGAGAAATACCCAGTTGAGCTAAATGTCAAGGATAGTTTACTATCAGTTGCATGTGTTTTCCTATAAAGGAAACTCATGCATGCAGTCAAGATAAGGTTCCTCGACGATTGCGTAGTTCTGACAGTGTGTTAGAGCAGTGTTCCATTGGGTGAAGGAGATCATCCCAGAGGAACTACGCAAGGAAATAGGAGCTTGGGGGGCAGAGGAGAAGGCTCGTGAGAAGCTTTGATTGCCTGTGAGCATCCAAGAGGTACTAAGAACTGGCTAGCTGTGAGAGCTAAGGCTTTGTATAATTCTAATGTATTTCCACCTTGTATGATAATACAGATAGTGGGGTTTTTAGCTGAGGCTTTCCCCTGATATTTTATATGTTTCATGTGCACTGATTCTTCTTCTTATTGTTCTATTTATTCAGGTCGATCTTGCTCAATCTTTAAGCTTCCGAAAATTGATAGTAGAAGTAGATTATAGTATTTTGCTTTGGTATATTGCATTATCGAGTTAACTTGCAGCAGATTCTCTACAAGATGTGTAGAGAGCAGAATTTCTAATTGGTATCAGATCTAGCTGATCTATAGAGAAATTTCTACATGGTATCAGAGCTAGCTGATCTGTTGAGAAATTTTACATGGTATCGGAGCCAAGTTTATCGGAGTTGTGAACAGTATACGGAGAATAGAATTTGAAGTTTGAAGTTCGGAGTTGCAGGTGCAAATTGAATTCATATCATAATTCAATTGAGATGGGACATTATGCGACTAATTCCCATCGAAGAATTCCAGGAAGAGATCCTCAGAAGGATTGGAAGGTGAGGCATTAGCCTCTCAGTTCGAAATAGACTTTACCCTCATCGCATACATAGTGTCATCGATGATGGGTTGTGTTTGGTATCTTGACAGTGGAGCCTCATTCCACATGACTAGTGATAAAAGTTTATTCAGTGCCTTGGAGGAGAAAGACCTTAAGATGCACATAGAGATGGGTGATGATGAAAGGTATAGTGTTTCAGGAGTGGGCACGGTTTCTTTTTAGAGGGAGCATGGAGCTCCTATCACCTTAACAGATGTGAAGTATGTTCCTGGACTGAAGAAGAACTTAGTATCGGTCGTGATGTTACAGGACAAAGGCTACGATGTTGTCTTTAGTAAAGGAAAGGCGTTCCTTAGACACATCATCACGAGACAGGTGAAATAGATCGGTTCATGAGTTAAGAACCTGTATGCTCTTGAGGTTCAAGATGCATGCAAAGCCTTTAGGAGCAAGGCAAATGTTAGAGACTTGGTGGTTGAGAGGGAGTCTCAGAAGAAGTCTCAGACAATTGTGGAGGAGCCACAATTGGAGAAGTGGGTAGAGGGATCACATGCAGCCATAACTCCAGATGTGAGGTGGGGCGATGTGAAGTGATAGTCCCATGAAGGCTAAAATTGGGCAGGGTCCATTGAGAGGTTTTATCTCATGGATCGTACCTTGCTACAGAAGCCCAAAGTACATAGTAGCAAGAGGAATCAGTGGGATTGATGCAGTCAGAGATCAAAGTGACAAAGGCTAGAGCAATCGGATACTGAAGAGCATAGAGAAGGATTGACAACAGTGCAGAAAGGCAGATTCAGCCAAAGCGCAAAGTTTTCAGTTGACAGAGGCAATAACAGTCAAAGATTTTGATGATAGATGCATAATACTGATTCAGGTTGGGTGTTTTTTTTGTTTCTGGAATTTTTGGAGCAACAACACTAGAGAGAAGTGTTGCATGCATAACATTCCAAAGGTTCATGATCGGGATCGATTTGAATTCCTTTCTTGTTGAGAGGAAGTGTTGAAAATAGCATCAAGAAATTATAAAAATAGAATCCAGAAATTCCAAATTTAATTTGTCCTTGAATTAAAATTGAATTTAGTCTCACCAGCTGCTTGGAAATAATTAATTAATTCATTATGGATTAATTAGTTGGAGAAATTCAATTTATAAGTCTTTCTTAAGTCATGAAATAGTTATCCTTTAAATTAAGGAGATTATCCCTTAATTAAGGAGATAAGATTGAGTTATATTTGAGTTGTAATTAGTTAGCTCAGTTTACTAATTTAAGTCCAGTTAAATTAGTTCCAAACTGTTTGAGGAACTAATTGTGAGTTATCAGTTAGTTGATGCATGCATGCACTCAACCAATGTACTCCAGATAATTGAAGATTCCCTCATCAGAAACTCGTGCATGTCTATTCTGAGAAAGAACCAGTTGAGCTAAATGTCAAGGACAGTGTACTATCAGTTGCATGTGTTTTCCTATAAATTAAACTCATGTATGCAGTCAAGGTAAGGTTCCTTGAGGATTGGGTAGTTTTGACAGTGTGTTAGAGGAGTGTGTGAGAGCAGTGTTCCACTGGGTGAAGGAGATCATCCCAGAGGAACTGCGCAAGGAAATAGGATCTTGGAGGGTAGAGGAGAAGGCTTGTGAGAAGCTTTGATTGCCTGTGAGCATCCAGGAGGATTGTACTGAGAGTTGGCTAGCTGTGAGAGCTAAGGCTTTATATAATTCTGATGTATTTCCACCTTGTATGATAATATAAATAGTGGGTTTTTTAGCTGAGGCATTCCCTTGAGTATTTTTTGTGTTTCATGTGCATGGATTCTTCTTCTTCTAGTTATATTTGTTCAGCTCGATCTTGCTCAATATTTAAGCTTCCACAAATTGATAGTAGAAGTAGATTATATTATTTTTCTTTGGTATATTGCATTATTGGGTTAATCTACAGTCAGATTTTCTACATGATCTTAGAGGTAGATTTGTAGAGAATTTGCAGAATTTATACATAATGCAAGTGTCTGTCTCTACACACCCTTGAGGAAAGAATTCGAAAGGATCGCATCATCAACGAAAACGAGAATAGGAATGAAAATTTGCACCCATTGTTGTCATGTGTATGCCCATTAAGGAAAAGCTCCAACTCATTGATGTAAATCCCAATCAATGTGGGAGATAGTGGACACCCTTGCTTAAACCTATTAGTGCTCTTGATAAACTTTGTGTGCTACATGGAGACAATCCAGGACAGGCTCATAGAAGCACTTGATTACTACCTAGAGAATCTAAAAAATGTCAACGTCTCTAATCCTTAAGAATAGGCATGTTTAAATGTGTGAAGTGGCTTGAATCAGGTATATAAATTTTAAATATCACATGAGCCTTTGAGATGATAATAGACATGCTATAAGTGACAAAGATGTTTTCTCCATACATAAAACCTACAAAAGGTAGGAAAAGTTATTACATGAGCTCCTCTTGTACTAGTTTTCAAGAAACTAAAGGATCTAAGTCTATTATTTTATTGCACATATGATGGTACTCAATGTACAAAAAAGGTTTCTCTTTGAGTCTCTCCCAAAAATTGGGATAACCACAAATGAAACACGCAAATTTAGAGTGAATCTAAATATACCTGCTGAAACAGTGCCCATGTATAAAATAAGGCTCTGAAACCTATCACAACTGTTACCATATTGTTACCAATTGAGAATAGAAGCCTAATCTACCTATTACTTCACAACTGTTAAAATACCATAGAAGCGTCTCTTCACAAATTAACATACCTTTTCGATTGCTTCTTGGCCTTAAGTAATTGTTACCTATACCAACTTTCCATAGATTGCTTCTCAACTTGATGTATCATGGGCACTTGTTTCAAGAAATAGATTGAAGTCGGAGTTTATTTTTATCAATCCAAATTCCAAAGGTGAATGTGGTTGTGGAGAATCATTCATGACATAGGGGTGGACGCTAAACTGTTTTAATTTCCATCTTTTAATTACAGTTATTAGTGCTTGATTCAAGAGAGAGGATTTCCTTGGGTGTTTAAATACAAGAGAGGGGGGATGCATTGGCTAGGTGATTATTTGAAGGGATTTGCCACCTTTTCATAAACAATTTCCGACATAAATGATACATAGGATTAGATCCAAGATTCAAATTCTTGAAAAAAAAGCGACCACTTCTACAATGCATGGTGGATGTCTTGATTGTTTTTTTGAATGCTAAGCTCTATACTTCTGAACCAGATGTAAATTTAAAAATGAAGCCTACATATAACCCCTCAAAATGTTTTGCGGCAAAATAGACCACAAAGAGAGATTTGGATTCACCGTGTTGATATCTTGAACTATAGCATCGACTTCCACAATGTTGTAGGCACTTGTATTCTAGAGTCTAGCGAACTTTTTCATCATTCCATGGTAAGTTTACAACATTTTTGGTTCTATTTATTGGAAAAGGAGAAATTGGTAGTATTAATGACTTAAAATCAAAAGTGGGCTTTAGTCCTCTGCCAATTATTTATTTGTATTGACAAAAAGAAGCCAAAACTTTAGCCTCGGGAGAGAGAGAGAGAGATTTTCGAAGAAGAATTCATTATCAAGATGAGTTGTAGGGTAACCAAAAGAGTGAAAGGTAGGACTTCAGATGAGAAACTATGGATAAATTTGAAAGCTCTTTTTCCCTATTCTTTTTATTTTTCACTCCATGTGGAAAAGTCTAAAACGTTTACAATGGAGCAACAATTGGAAGAAACCATGGAGCAACAATGGAGCTAGGAATCCAATCGTAGGACTTCAAAGGAGAAACCATGGATAACTTTGAAAACTATTCTTCCCTGTCTTTTTATTTCTCAATCCACGTGGAAAAATTGAAAGCCTTTGCAATGGAGAAACAATTGGTAGATAGTTTATCTAGGAATCCAATGCTTGGCACTAATTTACTTCATTCTATCGATCTTATTAGATGACATTCATTTATATTCAAGTCATAGAAGCTTATGATTGCTTCTCAACTATTACCTATACCAAGCCTTCTTCAACCTATGGTATTTTAAGAGAGTTCTGAAACCTTTTTACTTGTCCCAAAGCCTTATCTTTGAAACTCAGTTGACATACAAGTGGGGCATTCAACACTTTGTTGGCATACACTAACTAGAAAATTTGAAATTTAGGTTAAATAAAGTTATAAACCACCATAAGTATTTTCCACTATAGTTATAGCTTGCAATTGCATCACAAATAACAACCATAACAAAGAGTTCACAATAGCTTGTAATTGCATATCAGATAACAACCACAACATAGAGTTCATAACGCATGGGATGTTAGTATGCTAAGGGAATATGCCATCACATCAAGCCTAGGACATAGCAACTTGCATCTCAAAACCAACTTTCATATTGATAAAGTTGGTGCGAGTAATTGTGAATGTGAAAATTATTCATCAACAAAAATTTTTGAGAATATTAACACCAAATATTGACAACAAATTTGTGAAGTGATGTATCTGAAAAATATTTCTCCACCTAAATCATATCACAGAAACCTTAACTCTGAAATACTAGCACCATCCAAAATTTCAAGTTTCAACAGTGGATGACATTGAGAAAAGTAGTTTTTCTGTGATATTTTTCAGAAAACATTTTCTATAGTGTCATAATATACATAGGCTATGGTCACAATCTGGTCAATTTCAAAATATTTCCTAAGCTTAAAAAATAAAAAAGTATACAAAAACCAAACCTGCCAAAGATTTCATTCAAAGAAGAATGCAGATCTGCCATGCCTGTAATAGGGAAGGAGGAGAAGCTAGAGGTTGCATAGGATGTCTCCAATCTTTAACAGAAGCATATGACATCCTACTATAAATAGGTGACAATTTCAATAATCTGTATTGAAATTGTCATCAATACTAGAAATAGGTGACAATTTTCTTTGTTCTATAGAATGTTGTTATCCCTTGGGAGATAGCCTTTAAGCCTTTCCTCTTCACCACTCTCATGTTTTTCAAATGGTGTGGGAACTTGCTGAGATGCTCTTCTACGTATAGTTCTACCATTTTCTCCTACTCTGTTTGCCACAATAGCTTCCCTACACAATGCTAATGGAAATGGCTCATGCAAAGAGCTCCCAACATAGACACCAACTGGAGATATATTAGCTATAATAGCTTCTCTTGAGAGAGAGGAGGATGAAGGTGAATCATAAAGAAAGCCTGATATATTTCTCTGCGAAAAAATAGGCCTAATTAGGGGAAAAATCCTAGACCCAGATAATGGAAAAGTAGGAAGATGCAACTGTTGCTGACAATGATGATTGTGACTAAAACAGAAGCTGGAACATCCTTGTGCAGGAAAATCAGAAGAAAGCCACTGTGATTCTCCTCCAACACATGGTTCATAATGTTGGTGTTCAATAGAATGGCTTCTACTCTCTCTCTCATTGGGTGAGCATATTTCTCCTGGATGCTGAGTGTTGTTGCTTCAACTGTTGGGCCAATGATATCTCCTTGGACCTATGCTGTGAAAATGCTTTGGAAATAGTGATTTTCTCCTTGGACCATAAGAAATGCCTCCAAGCAAACCCAGTATGCTCACTGTTTGATGGATACAATTTGAAATGTTGATAGGAGAGTCAAAAAGGAAACAAAATAAATCATAAATGAAATATGATAGGCTGACTTCCAATGCCCTAATCTGCAAGACAATATAAAGCATTGATAAGAATTTCATTTAAATGGAATCTTCAAGATAAAGCATTAGCATAATTTTACTCAATGGAATCTTAACTAGGAGAGAAAATAATTCTTACAAGTGTATAACTAAGTATATGCCAAGTCTTAAATAATTGACATTTCAGTATATGTCATTATAAAGCTTTCTTCATCTATCACATTAATTTCCACTGCATTGAGTGCATATAGGGCTTATAACTTCACCAACAAATCTTTACCCCAGTGCACTAAGAACGGTTTTCTTTAACTACATTGACTAATAATTATATAAAGATTGGTGATATAGAAATCGAGATATATAAAATAACGACTAATGTTTATACGAACAACATCTAAATATGTCAAAACATGAAACATTCACACTCTTCTTATGATAATCTGGTTTTCTTTTGAAGATTTGTGGCAATATTCTGCAAGCTTTGATGGGGTCATACTCCATAAGAGTCACCTTACGAGTCATCAAAACATTTGAAATTTGGACCATTTGGGGTATCTGCAATATGAGACATTAAGAAGATTCAGCCCAATTCTATGAAGTTTGATTTAGGGTATTCAAATTTGAGACATCCCATAGAAATACATAATAATTTCAACTCTTAAAATCAATTTTATCACCAACTAGATCAGCTATTTTAATTTGTATAGAAGGCCTAGTTTGAGTCGGTGACAGCCTTGGGAAAAACACAATGCATGTTAAAAATGCAGAAACTATAAAACTAAATCCTAATGTGTTCATCTTCAATGTTGTCTCCTAATTTAGTATATATTTTGGTTTTGAACTAAGGAAGCTGGGAAGCTCAAAAGTAACTTCACACTTGTTTGGGGTCCACATTCTCAAAGTCACATGGAAGGTGCACAGAAGCTGCAAAGAAGAAAAGGGAGTTATTGTGAAAACAATAACAAAACTGCCTATCTAGATAACTTGGAGTAGGGGATGGTTCCATTCAAAAGCTACAACATTTATACAAAGAAAAATGTGCTTATTACCTTTATCAAGATCCCTGGATACACAAAAGGAAACTGATGATGTTTCTTTTGAAGCTAAGAAATTGTACCCAAGTAAAATTTTATTAGCTTATAACTTCACCAACAAAGCTTTACCCCGGTGCACTAAGAATGGTTTTCTTTAACTACATTGACCAGTAATGGTATAAAAATCGAGATATATAAAATAATGGCCGACATTTGTACACACAACATCTAAATATGTCAAAACATGTAACATTCACACTTTGCTTCTGATAATTTGGTTTTCTTCTGAAGATCTGTGGCAACACTCTACAAACTCTGATGAAACACTTTTGCATGGGGTCATCCTCCATAAGAGTCACCTTAGGAGTCATTAGAACATTTGAAATTTGGACAATTTGGGGTATCTGCAATCTGAGACATTGAGAAGATTCAGTCCAATGCTATGAAGTTTGATTCAGGGTGTTCAAATTTGAGACATCCCATAGAAATAAATAATAATTGCAACTCTTAAAATCAATTTTATCACCAACTATCAGCTATTTTAATTTGTATAAAAGGCCTACTTTGAGTCGGTGACAGCCTTGGGAAAAACAAAATGCATGTTAAAAATGCAGAAACTATAAAACTAAAGCCTAATGTGTTCATCTTCAATGTTGTCTCCTAATTTAGTAGATATTTTGATTTTGAACTGAGGAAGTTGGGAAGCTCAAAAGTAACTCCACACTTGTTTGGGGTCCACATTCTCAGCGTCACATGGACGGTGCACACAAGCAACAAAGAAGAAAAGGGAGCTATCATCAAAACAATAACAAAACTGCATATCCAGATAACTTGGAGTAGGGGATGGTTCCAGTCAAAATCTACAACAGTTATACAAAGAAAAATGTGCTTATTACCTTTATCAAGATCCATGGATACACAAAAGGAAACTGTCAAATAGACTATTCTATGCCAAATCAATAATGTTTTCACACAAATTATTATCAGGATCTCACAAACCGCAGGCACCATTAACTAAATCATTGACTTCTACCTGCCCAACTGGTATAATGACATAATTAATTACATGAGTAAAATATATTCCTACAAGGATATAAAATGGATTCTTATCATTGTAGTCACTGTTGCAAAACCATAAGAGGAATCCTTAATAGGATCTATATGCATTGGTATAAAAATAATAATAATAATGCATGAGTACAAAGACTGTAGGTGAGAGCTTAGGTGACTAATATGCTCTATTTAGGGGTTTAATCCCTAACATCTTAGCCCTAAAATTTTTCCAACTCTAAATAGAAAATAATTAGAAAATCGATGGGGAATTCCTTGGAGGATCTGTAAGGGTTGTTGCGAAAAAGGAAAATAAATAGTTATGTCTAATTGGATTAGGATTTACAGGGACCACTTTGAACACTGAAAACATAATATTACTTGTCATTAGGATGAACAGACATAATAAGAAAGGAATCCTTGTCATCCTCAGCAAGGACCATTTCAAAACATAAGAGGAGTACCTCTCTACACAGATCAGGGCTGCTAACACACTACTTACCTCAAACGTAATTGGATAACTTGCAGTGTTTAATGGCTCCTTGAATGGAACTCTATACCTCCAATTTGATATCACTACTATAGTGAGGAAGTTTCTGTTGCATCCCAGAAGGCTGTTATTTCCCCTAAATTTATCTGGATGCCTCTAGCTATGTTAGAATCTCACTACTCAAATTACTAAATTCCTATAATTTTAGTGCACACATCTAGGATTTCCTTGTGCTTTTTAGCTTCTCTCTCAGTCCCTAATCCAAACAGAACCTCAACTAAGATCAAATTCTCTTAACCATTGCTACCAACAATGACATGAAGTGATGTCCCCTTCACCTACATTTGCAAGTGGAAGAGGCAGTCACCTTCCCCAAGCTCCTCTAGTGACCTTTGAAATGGTGATTGTGACATTGGATTATATGTTGATGATCCATTTTATTTCCCTATCCATGGGATCTGGTGGCTTTCACACTAAATAAAGTTTGAGGATTTAAGCTCATCCAATAACCATGGTTGAGCATAACTTTTTCATTGTTGTGCCAAAATATTTTATGGGTGTTGCACCATTTTCCCATGTCCTTTGACTTACACATTTTCTCTATATGTTGTTTTCACTAGGTAGCTTGAGATAGGTTTGCACACTAGTGACTAAACTATCCAAGAAAAAACCAAGAGAGTTTGCACACTAGTGACTAAACTATCCAAGAAAAACCCAAGTCCATAGCTTTTCTCTTCTTGCTCCATTTCAAGTCTTCTTTAACTCGTTGGAAAGAGGAATTACACATTGAACCAGATGCTCAATCATTAGGCATCAAAACCTAAAAAAGCGAGTGGGAAGGCCCCAAAATATGTATCAACCTTATATGATCCAAAAACTAGCAATATCAGGACCATTTTTTAGATGGCCCTAGATGGGCACCTAGATCATGGCAAGTATGAGGAAAACAATTCCTCTAATATATTTCTCTAGAAACAATGTATTTGGGATGCTTTAAAGGGAAATTTGATAAAACGTATAGAATATTAGTAGATATTTTAAAGAATACTTTACATTTACTACTCCGAAGAAATTAGGTTCGTAAGAAACTGCAAAGATATGAAATCACTTGATTTCACAAACCATGTATAATATTCATGGTATAACTAATCTAGAAGTCAAAATACATTGAAGGGGCAAAAACCAAAGGAAGATTCTCACCTCAAAGTATTTAGTACATCACCTAATTCTCTATGTTTAATTAAAGGCCAGGTCCCAGCAAAAACAATGCTCCACCCTTCAAATTTTGTCCCACAAACCTCAAGGCTCAAGCATTGCCTAGAAAACAACAACGTGAATATAAGCAGTCAAAGAAGGAACACATGCACTGGACATCAAAGCAAAGAAAATCCTTGTATAACAAATTATCCTCACTATAGATAAATTGGAAAATAACAATCCTTATAATCACCTTAGAACAAAGCTAAAAACAAGCTCCATCATTATATAGAATGCATATACATCTACAAATTCAACATAATATGGCCAAATGGAGAAATTGTAATAAAAACAACTAAAAAATGGGCTAGAATTATTACATTAAGTTCTATGCCAGATGTTTTATTTCATTTTTATCTCAAAACTTCAAAGGAGAGAGTTAGAGTCTTAACTGGTATATCTTGGTTTTGGGAAAGAGCATTATTCTTCTTGAAGCCATGGTCTCCAAAATCCATTCCAGCAAATATTTGTAACCACCACACCAATGTGGGTGAGGCCTCCAAAATATTCCACTCCATATTTGAAAAGAATAAGTCTTTGAAATAATTGGGAATCCCTTTGGAAAGTATATTAACTCAAGCAGCAAGAACAAGAAAACTAGAGTATTCACCAATTTCAACTTAAGCATTGAACTAGATCTCCGAAAAGATTTGCCAAAAGGTTATTTTGGATCAAATGTTGGAGTAAGGACACTTCCATCAATTGTAGTTCCTATCACAACATGAACACCTTATGGAAAAAAACCACAGAAGGTAGCCCAAACAAGATCCAAAAAGAATAATCCCTATTCCAATACAACTTCATCATATTTGTCTATGCTTATCTTGGCACCTTTTAGACATTTCTTCAATATTTGCATGGAATTTCCAAACAAATCAGTGTTGAGCTCTTCAAACTTGGGTCTTGTGATATTCATGTTAAAATCTAATCCTTTGTAGAGACAATTAATATCTATCAGTGTCCACTACGAAAGATATAATTCTCTTTTCCTTCTCACATTCTGAATGAAGTCTCTGAAGAGTTATGGCACTTGTGCTCAACTGCTTCTTGATTTTTCCTTTTAAGTGTCGAACACAATGACTAAACAATTTTTTTCTCTTCACCTCAAATTTACCACCATGAACATTTAAGAATGGAGATGTCAAAGGTGCCTCCACCTAAGTTGTACTGGTGAGTTCGTTAATAATTTTCATTACACTAAGACCAACAACATTTGTTGCATCTTTGGTACCTCGTAGTATAACACAATTGTAATGTTGTAACCTTGTAGTATAAAATAATTTAGATGTCATTAACTTAGTACTAATCAAGCTCACACCTGTGATTATTATTTGAAGCAGTCTGAACTATAATCTAGTCACAGACAGCTTGCTCCTGTAATACAACCTTATCACAGTGCCCTGAATTAAGTAGTTGTAAATATAACTAGCACAATCTTGAGGATGATGATAAATGACAGAAGTGTTCATAAAGTCATATAGGGATTAATTTGATCACACCCTTGCATTGTGTCAATCTTTGAAGATCTAATTCTATTAGTTGAAATACCTCTGTGGCTCAAATCTGAAGAATGTAAGCTGAGGCAGTCTGTCAAAATATTTTCATCTTGTGGAGATCACCCTTGGAACATTATGATGATTACATTGTTCACTTGATCATCCATAATTGATTGGTGGCTTACTACTATTGAATCTTGCTATATCCCTTCTGGAGATTAAAATATCAAGTCACTCTATAAAGAAATAGCTCAAAAGGTCACTTCAATTGCTTCTCCAGATATTCTATTGACAACACTTTCAGATAGTTACATTTGTTGAGAGTAGGTGTTGTATGCCTTTTGCAAAGGCTGGGAATTGTGGAAGACTTGACATTGAGATATATCAGAATCACTATACATGAGTCAGTACAACTAAATACACAGTTGTGAAATAATGATTGCAGGGTAGTATAATGCACATCAAGGTTGAGAGTCGATGTTCTTGGTGCTGCCTAGGATTTGACTTTGAGCAAGATTTGTCAAAATTATGTATAGTTGATTTACAGTGTTGATAACTCATATGGCAAGATGCATGTGGCAAAAGATGAAAGATGGAAGACTTGTTGATCAGAAGTTTGAAGGCTTGCTTGATAGCTTAAGCAAATCTACCAAGGTTTTCAAAGTATTTTTCATATGTCTACATCTGTATAGAATATTAAAGCAGTTTCTTTGATATCTTGGGAAGTCTGAATCCGTTACTATTAGTATGATTATGTATGAAAGTTAGGGTACATCCTAATGATGTATGGACTTTAATTTGCTAGGAGTATAGTATCTTCATCTAGCATATTGAACCTTGAATAAAATCTATTATTGAGATTCAGAATCTATTGAGCAGTCAATATATCTCAGGGTCTATATTTGATGACATGTTAATGTGATTTGAGCATACTTGCTCAAATAAATGATGTGTGCTAGGATTTGTTGAAGACCTGGGTTATATAACTGGGTTTCTAAACTAACAGTATAGAAATGGTAAAAGCACATCTCTATTTCTTAAGGTCTACCTTTATCTATAAATCAAAAGACTGAAGCTTGTTTGCTCAAAGTGGTAATCTTATCTTCTATGAAGTTAATAGTAGCATATTTTGGGACATATCTTGGCTTTCTGGAGCAGGCCATTGATAAAGAAAATTGTGCATATTTGGGAACTTAATGAGAGGAATGATTTCTAAAGTGTTTTTTTGTGGGAGTACCTATGTAATCTAGGCCCTAATCTAAGCCCTAATAAGAAATACAGTTACAATTTGGATACTTTGGTTTCCATCATTAGTGAATCTCAACTACTCTTATAATTAATTGTGATTGATTTGATAGTATGGACAATGAAAGTCTCCTACCTGTAATGTGAGTTTCTGAACAACAACAAAAAGTAGAAGGAATTAGTAGCAAATAAGTGGCATATTTGACATTAGCTCTGTTACAAAAATGGCACTCTATGTTCCATTATACTTCAGGTATTTTTAATATGTTTGTGAGACGATATTTGATGTAGAGGAATGTTTCTAGGCTTTTCCATAATTGTTTGAGCTCATGTGGGCATGTAGTTTAGAGAAATTTATACTACCATAATCTAGAAAGAATATGCATGAGCTGGAGTTCCTCTTGATACAAGAACTACATAGATTTTGTTTCACAACATTCAAAGAAGTAGAGTGACAACTAACGTAATGCACCAACGCTGATCCCACCTAGTGCAAGACCCTAGTACTATTGGTGAAGCCTCTTCCTCTGCGTCTACTGGCACTAGATCGATTGACGAATCATAGCTATTGTGCTGCAATGAAGACTTGAAAATGAGTCACGGCTGACACAAATGGAGACGTGGTAGCCCCACTACCATGGTGCTATTGGTGAATCCTCTACCTCTGTGACTACTGGTACTGCCTCTGCCTCTATGTCTACATCCACTATAGGTGTTGCTGCTAGAACCAAGGCTTGAAAATGAGTCATGGCTTGCAATAATGGAGTCTAAGTCTCTTGCAACAAGTCATGAACTGAGGAATGGAGACTATAAAATTTATACATGTGAATCTCTGAATTCAACCCTGCCCTAGATTTGCAAACTAGGAAATCAGGGTGATTGCAATCAAATCCAACTTCCCAAACTAGAAAATCGGGTGATTGCAAGCAAATCTAACCTCCAAAACCATAAAATTTGGCGATTGCAAGAAAATCTAACCTTCAAAACCAAGTGAATCTAGCTTTGCATGGTTTATCCGCCTTTTTTTTGGATAAAATGTAATAAATAATTATTGTTTAAATAAATGTTGGGATAACTATAGGAGATGGCTATATTATAAAAAAATCACCCCTGCAAATTATAAAACCCCTTAAATTTCGCCCTTGGACTAAGATTCGCCCCTAAAATTTTCTATGATTTTGGGCATCGAAATTAAACAAGATTGGGCGAAAAGGAAACTCTGGTTAAACCAGAGGGAGTATGTCGAGACAATATTGCAGAGGTTTAATATGCAGGATAGTAAACCGGTGAAGGTTCTTGTTCCTGTAGGGGTAAAGTTATCTGTTGAACAGTGTCCCAAGACACAAGAAGAGGAATAGGACCTGTCTCGTGTTCCATATGCAAGTGAAGTTAGTAGTCTAATGTATGCAATGGTTTGTACTATAACATACATTACACATGCAGTGGGAGTATTGAGCAGGTTTATGTCAAAACCAAGGAAGGAGCATTGGACATCAATGAAGTGATTTTTCAAGTATTTGTGTGTCACTAGTGATTATGGTTTGTGCTACCAAGGAAGACCAGGATTGGATAGAGTTTTGGACATCCATGGCTTTGTTTATGTAGATTGGGCTGGAGATATGGATCAGAGAAGATCTACAAGTGGGTATGTGTTTAACCTATTTGGAGGTGCAATCAGTTGGATGAGTAAGAGATAGTCTGTAGTGGCACTTTCAACTACAGAGGCAAAATACATGGCAAACACTCATCCAAGCAAGGAAGCAACTTGTTTGCAGAGAATGTGTTCAAGTATGGGGTTAGTATAGCGAGCTATAAGGATAGATTGTGACAGCAAAGGTACAATTTTCTTGGCAAAGAACCATGGTTATCATTCAAAGGAAAAGCACATTGATGTTTAGTATCATTTTGTGAGGGATATGGTTGAGGGCAAAAAGGTGTTGTTGGTAAAGGTGGACATTTTGAAGAATACTGCAGATGCATTGACAAAGTCTATGAGCATTGAGAAGTTCCCTTGGTATAGAGAAAAAATGGGCATTTCAAGGTTGGACCAATGACTAAGCTCTCTTGTGGCCTCTTGTTGAAAGAAAACAACAAGTGGGAGAATGTTGGGTGTGTGTTATATTATTTCCACTACTAACACCAATAGAGAAGTCGTGGCTTTAGAGGGGAGCCGGCTAGGTGCCCCTTTGTTGCGTCGGGCACCGTGTGGGGGTGGCATCCCCCCCTGCTAGGGGGTTTGATGGGGGTGGTAGCCCCCCTCTATGGGGTCCAGGGCAACACCTCGAGGAAATTTTTTTTCGACCCTATATTAGGTGGGCGAACCTACCTATGGTTTTTTGCATAGTTTTCGCACATGGTTTTCGACATGATGGTTTTCTGCCCATGGTATTTTGTAGATCTGGTCAAGGGAACTATGGTTATGTTTTAATCCAGGGTTAATGGATTGGGATTTATGGATGCTTTGGCATGTATATATATGTATTGTAACATTGAAAGGAATATAATGAAAAATCAATCTGGTAGTCCCAATTTTGGGATCCAGTGGAAAATCTTTGTGTATATATCTTTTATGTTTTATGCTCTCGCCATATATACACCAAGATTTTCCACTGGAACCTGAGGTTGGGTGACTCACCGTCCACATAGGCTCACCTAGTGGCGTAGTGACCACGTGGGGACTACATGGGGTGCCATATGGGCGTCACCTAGCATGTAAGATGACATGGCAAGGCATAAAAGCCTAGTTTTTAATTGGTCATAACTCTTGATATATAAGTCGGATCAAGGTGAAATTTATATCATTGGAAAGGTCTCGATGAGACAAGCACAACTATGTTATCCATTTTAAATTTTGAAGTAGTTGGAAACGAGTAAAAATTTAGACCCCATTTCCAAAACAGGGCCATGGAGATTAGGTCAGCTTAGTGATCGCCTCCTTCTAACCTTAGTTGGTGTTGGGATTAGTACATGGATGAGTTACAAATTGGTATCAGAGCTTCTAGGTTATACACTTTGACTAGAAGGGCATCATCACAAAACTAATAAGCAAGGCTTCAACATTAGACCTTGAAAATCCAATGGGATCTTAAAATCCTTGTGATAGGCATTAGATATCTAACTATTATTATGGATGAAATGTGTGTATGGTTTTGTTTGTCTTTATATGCTTGTGACATGATACTAATAATGTAATTGATTGTAGTGATACTAATGTGCTAATAAAGGTGGAATGTTGCAGCTAGCTATGCACCAACATATTTCCATCAACAAGCCAAGGCAATGGTGTTTATTAAGCAACTGAATTTTATTACAATCTAACATTTATGTGTGCATATGAAAACACATTAAAGACACTAAGGCCTAAATAGATGAAGTTTAAATACCACATGTATAACAAAGGGTGGGAAAACATAGAACCAACAGACCAAGGAAAAAATAGTAAGATGGTGCAGTATAGCTCTGACCAATCATAGCATGGACATGAGGAGGAAAAATCAATTGAACAACAAGTAGGGTGTTATCTCAAAATCAGGCCCTGGAAGGCTGCAAACCAGGAAGACTTCAAGTAACTATTTCAAACCTACTTTAGGCTGAGGCTTAGCCTCCTCAACCTGAGAGGGCTCTCTCTAGATGGGTTAATGATTTTGATTAAGATAAGATGGGTAACTCTTGTAGAATAACTATGACTAATATGACTGCTGGAAATACATTAAACAAGTATCCATTGGGCCTATGGAGTCAACAGCACCTTAATAAACAATGATCTTGACTTTACATAGAAGTCAGGGCACTTAGCATTTGAATATTCAGAACACAACTCATATGGAACCACAGTTTATAAATGCACACAGGAAATCAGAGCACAATCAGTGAATTCTGAGTGATTGTACATATATACAACTGTAAAAATTAAGGAAAGGACAAGACCATACATTCTGAACATAGAAATCCTTCATGAATCCTGAGAAGTAAAACCAAATTATATTACTGAAAGTGAGTTTCTACATAAGCCAAATACAAGCTTTGTTCATGAAATTTCCAACCCCTTGTACATCAGCTCTTCTGCTATATATAGAGCTCTTTACACAACTTAGATTCCTCCTCCAGCATGAGGGAAATTCGAATTCATCCTACTATGACACCTATTGATACTCAAAACTAACTATTAAATGCAAATGACACCTAACTAGCAGTCCTAGAGACCTAATACAACTAGGAGTGTAACTCCTTATCATGATTCAACAACCTTATCTAAGCATTTAAAGCATTATTTGACAACTTGCAACCTCAAGGAGTCGAATTTTATGAAGCCTCCCACGTGGTCACCCAACTGCTGATGACAAACCCTAGAAATTAGGGAACATGTTTCCCTGTTTTTAGGTTTAGATCCTTGAAAATTTCAGAGACTTTATCTCTTCATCCATGACACATTTTACGAAACTGAAGGAGGTTTTTGTAGCCCATGTTGTCCACAACAAAAACCTCTCCTGGTTTTTGAAAACATTTCTCCAGCTGTCCAGAAACTGTCCTTGAAAAACACGTGTCAAACAGGAAACTGTCCCTTGCTCTGTTCTGGCTGAAAAATAGGTCTTGGGACAGAGGTCATAACTTCTCGTACAAAATGTATTTGGAAAAACTGAAGGAGGTTTTTGTGAACCAATTCGTGCTTAACAAAAACCTCTCTTGGTTTTTTGAAACATATTTTCTACCGCCTAGAATGAGTCTTTGAAAAACAGGTGTAAAACAGGAGATGAAAAACTGCACCTACATCAGTTTCGTAGCGCAACTTTGGTCCTTCATTTCTCCCAGATAATAATGGATTTGAAGAAAGTGGAAGAGGTTTTTGTACTTTAGTATCTTAGGAATAAAAACCTCTTTCAATTTTCAGAGATAAGTTTTCAAATGCTCAGAAAATCTTCTGGAAGTTAACTAGTAAAACAGTTTTTTCTGCTGAAACAGGCTGCTACAGGGGTTTCGTAGCGCTATGAAAACACTGATTTCGTAGCGCAAAACAGGATTTTTACACTGTCTGTGCTACGAAAATGTAGATTCGTAGCTAGTTTCAAAATTTCTCCGAAATTATGTGAGATATGTCTTCTAAACACATGGTGAGGCTTCTAGGACATGGAATGAGGCTATCAAACTTTATTTGAAGATGGACATGAGACTCTAACCCTATGACTTAGACTCTAAAACATAAAAATGACTTCACCATGACTTGACCATGACTGATACAAGAATTGAGAAACCATGTAAGTTGTCCAATTTTTTTAAGGAAGTTTTACAGTGATAACAGAGGGGAAGACTCTCCTTATTGTATGGACACACTAAGAAGATTGAGATCATAAATGAGTTGTAAAGTTGAAAATGAGAGGTTTGTCATAGAACAAGAAAAGCAAGTTGAAGTCAATGCAGTCATGTTACAAATCTTATCATACCTACAAAGGAAAAGGTAGAAAATCTACTAGAGAGGTATGTGAATCCCACTGGGGCAAGAAGAAATAACCAATCAGGAACATGAGAGCATATATAGAAAGAGGAACTGATTTTCTAGTGAAGACACCTTGAAAGGAGGCACTCTACAAAGCATTGCTAAAAAGATGTCAAGCACCCTGAGCAGCAGTATAAAGACACTCATAGTAGGCCACATCGTCACCATCATCATCATCATGGGAAGAGAAGAGAAAGAGATTACACACCAAATTTTTTTAAAAAGGCTAAGCCTCCTACCTTTTATGGTGAAATGAGGAAATCAGACAATGTTGAACCCTAACTGCTAGGAATGAAGAAGTTTTTTCAAATTCATAATTACTCAGAGAGCATGAAAGAAAGAGTAGTTACTTTCAACCTAAGAGGCAAGGATGGTATATGGTGGGAATATATGAACAATGTAAAGGGCCTAAGTGAGGAAGAATTGTCCTAGAAGAAGATTAAGGAGTATTTCAAGAGCAAGTATCTGTCTAAGAGATAATTTGACAGCAAGGCTAAGGAGTTCTATGAACTCAAATTGGGTTAAATGACGGATGATGAATACACCTCCAAATTCTTAGAGTTGCTAAGGTATGTTCCCTACCTTAAGGAAGAAAAAGTGAATATTCAAAGGTATATCAGTGGACTAACATAATCCTTCAAGGACATAATTTAATTTGATGAGCCCATGACATTAAAGGATGCAATATAGAAACTGAATCATTTATATGACTAGTCTATGTGTAGGTCTAAGTATAAATTAAACTATAAATCTAAAGGAAATTCCGAGTTCAAAGAAAAAGGGAAAAATGAAACTAAGGGAACGAGTGTGACCCCTGTTAACCAAGAAAATTAGCATATGTCCAATGCTACCAACAAAGACTATTCTACCAAGATGAAGTCAAAGGTTATGGGAAGGGTCCATGTAAGTGTTGGAATTGTGGAGAAAAACACCCGAGGAAAGATTGCACATAGTGTCAGCATGATGACCAGAGATTGTACAACGCATAGGAGGTAGAGACATTCAAGGAGATAGCTCAAAGTCTACCCATAATTTACATAGCAATGGATAATCATCAACCTAATCATCAGGCAGTGATTATAGATATGGAAGGTATGCTCCATGACCAAAGCATTTCAGTTTTAATGGACCTTGGTTCAAATTTTAACTACATCAGTCCCACTATCTAAGAAATGTGCACTAAAGAAGGAAGCATGTGATGAATCTCGGCTAGTTCAACTGGTCAGGGGATGAAAATAAGAGTTGATCATTGGGTGAAGGTTTTCCCAATCGAATTAAATGGTATGCCAATAGTGGAAAACCTTGTCGTTGGGAACATATAGTGCATTGTTGGGCATGGAAGAGTTCTGTGCGCATCAAACCAAGGCAAAATGATTTGAGAAGACAATTGAATGCTTGGATGAAGTTGGAAATCCTAGAGTATTACATGGAAAGTTGAAACCTACCTCTATAAAAGAAATTTCGGCCATGCAATTCAAAAGAAGCTGCAAAAAAGGATGTGTTTTATTTCTTGTGCAAATATCCAGCAGTGTTGAAGCTAGTTATAGTGCGGAGAATAATGAAAGTGATGTTATGAGGAAGTGCCCTATCTTGCAATAGGTTTTAGACGTATTCCCTAGAGAAATTCTTGGTTTACCTCCTCATCGAGAAGTAAATTTTTCCATTGAATTAGTATTGGGAGTAGCTCCAACATCCAAACCTCCGTATAGAATGAGCACTCCAAAATTAGTTAAATTAAAGCTACATCTCAAGGAGAAGTTGGATGAGGGATACATAAGGTCGAGTATGTCTTCATGGGGAGCACCAATTTTATTTTTTAAGAAGGAAGACACACTTAGATTGTGCATTGATTATCGGCAATTGAATAAAAAGACCATCAAGAACATATATTCATTGTGGTGGATTGATGATTTGTTCGATCTGTTAAGAGGAGCACAATCTTCTCCAAAATTGATTTGAGATTAGGCTATCACCAAGTGTGTATAAAGGATGAAGATATCTATAAAATGACCTTTAGAACAAGGTATGGGAATTATTAATTTGTGATATTTCCTTTTGGGCTTACCAATGCACCTGCAACTTTTATGTGCCTTATGAAAAATTTTTTGCGCCCTTATTTGGAGAAGTTTGTCATAGTTTCTGTGGATGAAATTTTGGTCTACTCAAGGACCAAGCAGGAGCATGAAGAGAATTTGGCGACAATATTACAATTGCTAAGAAAGCATAAGCTTTATGCAAAGCTTAGCAAGTGAAACTTCTTTCAGACACAGATTCATTACTTGGGACACATTGTCTCAAGAGAGGAAGTAGCGGTTGATCCCGAGAAGATTAAGGCTACACTTTGGGAGAAGATGGACACTAAGTTGAAGAGATATACAACATTCCATCCATAAATAGATAGGTATACATAAATAATCAATAGGAATTTGGTGAATTTTTTTAGGGGTTATAGTCAGAAGCATCCAAATACCTAGGATGTAAATCTTATTTATATTCAACACTCTTATAATATAGCAATCCATACTTTTACCAGTAATTCCCCTTTTGAAGCTTGTTTTTGGTATTTGTCGCCTTCACCCTTGGATGTTGTATATGGAATGGTAGGGAGGTGTGGGGGAAGACATCACATGAGAATCACTAAGATGAGAGATTCTTGAAACGATTAGAAAGATCCATTTATAAGTACAAGAGATGTTGAAGAAGTCATAGGAGAGGTACAGGATTTGACATGACCAACATAGGATAGGGAAATCATTCAAATTCGGAGATAAAAATTTGGTTACTATTGAAAAAGTCAAGATTATAGGTCTTGATAAGAAGATAAAGGCTTAGTGATATGGTTCTTTTGAAGTAGTGGATAAGGTGGGAGATAATGCCTACATACTCAATCTACTCCCATACATGCAAATTTACTCAATAGTGAATGTGGAGAACTTGAAACTCCATGAACCTTTAATGTTGGATCAAGGAGAGGAGAAATTCCTCCCTACCATAGTGGACTTACCACCATATGCTTAGGAAGAGTTTGTAGAAGACACAATTTTGTAGAAGAAGTCTAGAACTATAAGACAAGGGCAGTGTGACCTTGTCATATTAGGTTAAAAGGACAACTTCCAAGCAAAGAAAAATGGTAATCCAAGGAGAAGTAGAGGAAATTTTTCCTTACCTCATTTAGTAAATATTTTGGGGACCAAAAGCCTCCATAAATGGGGAGTATGATACAAATTGGATCATCATACTATTTTCCATATATCTTGATATCTTTTGGGTGGAAAAAATTAGAGGAATAAACTTGTAGGGCCATTTTAGTGGTAAGTCACATTTTGGAAAATTTGGGTCATGAAATTTTCAGGACTATTTTTAGTCGTCAAATGATATTTATTGGTGTTGCATGGTTCAAAACTAGAGCACGCCCCTAGGATTTATTTACACACTCATACCTTTCCAATAGTGTGGAAAATGCCTCGATCAAAGATCATACCTGAAATTTATGCCTCTCAATTGTTGACCACCATGGTATGAGTAGATGTCATGCCAACACCCAATTACTCACATATGTGGGGATAGCCACATGAGGAATTTTAATAATATTCTACAAGTTCCAAAATCTAACATAAGGATTAAGGAATTCAAACCCCTAACACTATATGGCTATTGGGCTAGTTAAATATTGGATTGTTAGGAAGAAAAGGGGCTATATATTTTACATTGTATTTGTTTCATAGTTAAGTAGAGCAACTAGGAATGGTAAATTAGAGGAAAAAAAAGAAGGGTAAGGTTTTATAGAAACCTTGTAGGTCATATAGCCTTAGGTAAATCCTCAAGGAGTATCCCTTCCTTTGCATTTGCATGTTTCCATACTAGAGAAAAGAGAGTAGAGTCACTTTCTAGCTCAGTTTTCTCCTATAACAGGTTTTCCAAGTAAATCTTGTATTTATTTGTGGATGGCGTTGTAGAGCTTTGAAATTACACCTCTCCTACACATTTTCCTAGAGTTTTTCCCCTCACCAGCACTCCATAAGCTATCAGAGATCATTGCATATTGATTCTAAAAGAGCATTTAAGTGGTTTTCTGACTATGCTTTTGTGTTTGCTGTTTGAACTAGATTTTGCTCATTAGCTGCGGAATCCAGTCACTTTCCGCAGCTGTTTTTGTTAAATTTTAGGTTGCAGGTGTCACCACGCAAAACAAGCCACATGGGCAAGTTAGAAATGACCTGGACATGGTTCAGGTCCTATTGGTTCAGCCGAATTCATCGAGGGAAGCTGTGGTCAATGGTGGTCAAACAGTGGTCCAATGTAAGAGTCCTATGGTAGCTGAACTCTGTTTTCAAACACGTGAAGGATTTTGAAGGATGCGTGGCCGTTCCTAAATCTATGGGGTCATGTTGCCACCTGTAGACTGCCCCACGATGCGAATCTAACAGCCACAGTTTATAGCTTTAATAGTCTCGGCAACCACTATGCTAAATCCATGGACGTTGTCTTTTACGTGTCTCCTGTTGACGTAGTTTCACAGGAAAACAGTTATGTAAACTTTGTTATAAATAACGCGTTTCTATAACGCATAGAGTTAGCTTTTTGATTGTACTTTTGTTGTTCAAAGTTCACTGTGCCGTGACACTAGTTTTATTGTTGTAACTGTGTTTTGAAATATATGAGAAGACTCTGTTTCTACATGATTGTGTGAACATAATCTTGGATTGATGGCCTGTTGACTGAGGCTGTGCAGAGGGCCCCTGTACGCTGAGGTTTCGTTTTCCATGTTGCTGTAAAGTTTTATGCATTGTTTCCTTATTTCCATTGCATATATTCCATAGTTATCCACCTGTGTATATTTCAGTTGTTATGGTATTAACATTTCACTTATGTTCATGATTTTACAAGCTTTGTATGACGTTGATCAGTGTATGTATGTTTCAGGATAGAGTAGGCAGCCCGAGCATCTACATATAATTTTCGCAATGACAAGTGACATGGGATTAATTCTCTGCTGACTTTGCTTCTCTTAGTTTTTTTTTAATTCCAGTTCTATTTTGTTGATTTCAGTCTTGTTCATTTACTTTGTTAGTTAGTTTAGAAATCAACTTGCTCATGTCATTGACGATTACCTCCGAAAGCCATAGCTAGACTAACTGGAGAGGAATCAGATTTTGAATGTTGTGAATTGATTTTAGTTTTACTTTTCTGCAATTAGATATCAGATTGCTCATGTCATTGATGATTACCTCCGAAAGCCATAGCTAGACTAACTGGCGAGGAATCAGATTATGAATGTTGTGATTTGATTTTAGTTTTACTTTTCTGCAATTAGATATCAGATTGCTCATGTCATTGATGATTACCTCCGAAAGCCATAGCTAGACTAACTAGCGAGGAATCAGATTATGAATGTTGTGATTTGATTTTATTTTTACTTTTCTGCAATTAGATATCAGATTTCTCATGTTATTAACGATTATCTTCGAAAGCCATAGCTAGACTAACTGGCGAGAAATCGGGTTATGAATGATGTAATTTGATTTTAGTTTTACTTTCTTTGCAATTTTTTATTTCTTTGAGTGTAGTAGCTTAAATCACTTTTCTGTATTTAGAGAGCAGCAGAGATAATAGTTTCATGATCAGTAGTTCATTGTTTACTTGTTTTAAATAGCAGCACATTTTCCATTCTTGTTCAAGCATTACTGTCATCACTAGTATATTCTAAGATCTTTTGAAGTGTTCAGTGCTAGAAACCATTATAGAGGACATAATTACCTAAAATCCATATCCATGCTTGCCTTCTAAAGACTAAGGAATAGCCATTCACATTAGGAGATAAACAAAGATAAAAACCCCCAAAAACAAAATAAAAATTGAAAAACGACAAAAATATAAGAAAGAGGTTGTCTTGCACATATAGTGCGCCACACTTCATCAGTTTACGACTCCCGGATTGATAATTAATGTAGCAATTTAGGACACACTAAATTGACCAAACATTTTGGCACCGTTGTTGGGGAAGTGTAACTAGGTAGCCAATCTCTTAAAAACAAAGAAGGGAAAATTGATAACTTCTTGAAGTATGCTCTCCTCTTGCACCTAGTATGATCTGGAGGATTAGAAAAGAGAGTTGTTAGTTTAATAATTTCTTAATTATGCTCTCTTCTTGCACCTAGTGTGATCTGGAAGATCAGAAAGAGAATTATTAGCACGACTTGAAAAAAATAAAAAAAATGACATGTATAGAGCAAGAGATTCTAAGGGAAGGTTTATAGCCAGGGCCAAAAGTTCGATTTTCACAACTCGAGCTACTTCAAGGCATAGACAAGATACACCTCCATCATCTCCGACTCACACTCCCAGCCTTACGATTCCTAGAATTCAAGGGGCAGCAGCTAAATTAGGAGACTCTCCCACACTATCCATCAAATCTGACCTAGGAAAAGAACCTTTCTTCACTTCTACAGGGGAACACATTGTAATCAAAGAAGTAGAATCACCTGAAGAAGAGGAGGGAGAAATTCTTCCTCATTCACCATTAATAGAAGAACCAGAGGACTCTGAGAACTCTGAGGAAACTATCATGACAGAGGAAGTAGTGAACGGATTTGGAGGAGGGGGTCGAGGTAGAGGTAGAGGAGGAGGAAACAATGGGGGAGGTAGAGGTAACAATGGGGGAAATAGGGATGGAGATAATTCATTTGGATTCCCTATAGCTGATGAGGAGACCCATACAACAATGAAAAACATTTCACCATATGCCCTCCCAAACTTTTATGGGTTGCGAAGTGAGGATCCTGAAACATTTCTATTTGAGTTTGAAGTCTTGTGCCGAACCTATGACTATATGGAAGACTCTCAAAACTCAAACTGTTTCCTTCAACATTGAAAGGAGCTGCTTTGAAATGGTTCATGGGATTAGTCACTCAATCTATTAGAACTTGGAATTATATGAAACAAACATTTTTGGATAGATACTTGGATTATTGTATGAAAACCTGGAGGATTTACTTGAAATATTTCAATACAACTTAAAGAGAGCAATTTAGATGAGGAAACCTTGAAAGCCCTTCTATTGAAAGCCATTAGAGATGAATGGATAGATATTTTAAACATGATGGGGAAGGGAGATATTTCTCAACTTCCACTCCATGACATAGCAGAACTATGTGTCCATCTCTCAAGGGGAAAATCTAAAACTGGAAAAGGGCCTAGAGATCCTTCTCTTATTAGAACAAACAAATCTGCAACCAGATCAGTAAGTAGGGCAGAGATTGGCAATATGCTTGATGAGTTCAAAACTGATATTCTAGGGAGCCTTAGTGAACAACTAGACACCCTCAAAATACAAAACAAACAGAAAGCAGAAGCCGAAGCCTTAGCCATATTTTGTCCAAAATGTATAAAGAAACATGCTTTAATGGAATGTCCCTTGGATGCAAAAGTTGTAGAGACATGTGTGATTTGCTCAAAAATCCATGAGACCAAGGATTGTCCTTCAATTCCTGGGCTCAAAGCTGTCTTTCAGGAAGATCCAAATTCAGTAGAATCCCTTTGTTTTGTTTCAAGAAGACCATGGCAGGGGCCACAAAATCAAGGATTTAACAATCCTATGAACTTTCAACTCCCGCCAAATTGGAATTCTTGGCAACAACCTTGGCCACAATCTCAAAATCCATACCAATCATGGGCACAAGGGATGCAAAATCCTTATGGGAGATTTGCTCAATTTTATCAATATCCTCCATCTTTTCAAAATCAACAAAATCCACAAGTTCCAAATCAAAACCCACAACTTTCATTACCATTTTCGCAACAACAACCTTCTCAACAAAATCCAAATTCTCAACTCTTGCTTCCATTTCAACAAAAGACAAATCAACTACCAGCCCAGCCATTACCAAATTGCCAATAACAAAAATCCTCAGAATGGTTACATGGTAGAAGGACAACAATTTCCTACCTATATGATTGTTCCTCTCAATGATGTACAACTCAGGTCTGGTAGAGTTTTAGAAAAACCTTCTATAGATGTTCAAAAGCAAGATACCTCTGAGGAGGATTCTCTTAAAGCCAATAAAGGTTCTGAGGAAACATCTCTTCAAAACCCAAACATTCAAAAAGAAAAAGAAAAAGAGTCAACCCCCACAACTCCTGTAGTTGAGCAACCTGCATCTTCATCCACACCTCCTTTCCCTGAAAGATTACAAATTGACAAAGGGGTGGAAAAACAAATCTTGTTGCATGACTATGATTTCCTAGATGAATTAAAGAATGTCTGTATCAAGATTCCCTTTCCACAATCCATTAGAGAGATTCATATTCTAGCAAAAACAATAAATGAGTTGAGTCTCAAAAGACCAGGAAGGAAACCAAGAGATACAAGAAGAATCCACCTGGTAGGAAAATTTGCAGATATCATGATGGGAAAAATTACCATGCAGAAATATGTAGATCCAGGAAGTCCAATTGCCAAGACACATATAAATGGGATAGAAATTCAAAATACTTTGATTGACTTAGGGGTTGCTATCAACATTATGAGTAGATAGACTATGGAACAACTTAAACTTCCTAATCTTCTTTTTACACCTACCTTACTGCAACTTGCGGATAGATCAATAATCAAACCAGATGGTGTATTAGAAGATATTTCAGTCTCCTTAGATTCTTAGGAATACCAGTAGATTTCATGATTTTGACTCCCAAGAGTAATTTAGGAGGGCATCCACTCATCTTAGGAAGACCTTGGCTAGCCACAGCTGATGCTTTCATTAGTTGTAGATCTGGGGATATGTACATTTCTAATGGTAGTTAGACAAAGAAATTCAATTTGTATCCTCCAGCAAAAGTAGTTACAGAAGTAGGAGACAATGAATGGGTCGATGATGAGGATAGTATACAACCTGTATTTACCATTTCTGAGATTAGTGAAGATAGTCAAATTCTGAACACATTAGAAAATTTTGGAACATCTTCAGAATATGACCACACACAATTTTAGTTAGATTCTGACATTGAGTATTTATCATCAAGACAAATGTCTCTTTACTCTATGGAAGAGTTTGGTAGTTCTACCATTGAGATTCTCCCAGGTAAAACATTGAATATCAACAAAAATTTGGAAAAATCACAACAGGAAGAGCTAACCAAAATCTTGCAAAAACATTCTACTGCATTTGCATGGGAGTATACTGATATGAAAGGTATTGATCCTAAGACTTGCATCCATCAAATCTTATGGAGAGAGTGAAATAAGAGCTCCAAAAATTACTCAATGTAAACTTCATTTATCCAATTTCAGATAGCCGATCGGTTTCTCCTTTGGTTATAGTACCCAAAAAGAATGGTAAATGGAGGGTATGCATTGATTACAGGGAATTGAACAAAGCAACTTTGAGGGATCACTTTCCTTTGCCCTTTATCGATCAAGTATTAGATACATTAGCAGGCAAAAAGTACTTTTCATTTCTGGATGGTTTTAGTGGTTATAATCAAATTCAGGTAGCACTTGAGGATCAGGATAAGACCACATTTACCTGTCCATGGGGAACTTTTGCTTATCAAGTGCTTCCTTTTGGATTATGTAATGCACCCGCGACATTCCAAAGAGCAGTACTAGGAATTTTTTCTGACCTAATTCATTATTGTGTAGAGGTTTATATGGATGATTTTACAGTTTATGGTAATTCGTTTGAAGAGGCATTAGAAAATTTGGAAAAAGTCCTTATAAGATGTAAAGAGACAAACCTTTCATTAAGCCATGAAAAATGCTTTATGATGTTTACTGAAGGTATTGTTTTAGAACATCATATTTCAGGGGATGTGATTAAAGTTGATAGATCAAAAGTTGAAGTCATCTCCAAATTACCTATTCCAATTGTCAAAAAGATGTTAGAAGTTTTCTAGGATTTAGTGGATACTATAGAAGATTTATAGAAAACTTCACTAAAATAGCATCTCCACTCTTCAAACTGCTTACAAAAGACTGTGAATTCAAATGGGATCTTGATTGTCAATCAGCATTTGAAACTTTGAAAGCAAGAATATCTGAAGCACCTATCTTGAGAGGACCAAATTGGAAACTCCCTTTCCATATTTCTATAGATGCTTCATATATAGCTTTAGGAGCTGTGTTGGGTCAAAAAGATTTAGTCCCTTATGCCATTTACTATACCAGTAAAAATTTGACTCCCACTGAGTTGAACTATACTGTAACTGAAAAAGAGTTCCTAGCTGTTGTTCATGCAATCAATAAGTTTAGACATTATATAACAGGCTATGAAACTTTTATTCATACTAATCATTTTGCAATTAGATATCGAATGAACAAACCTGTTACTAATGGCAGAGTTACAAGGTGGCTCCTACTTTTACAAGAATTCAATATTACTGTGTTAGATAGACCAGGGAAACAAAATACAGTAGCTGATTTCTTGTCTAGGATTCAGAATACTAAAGAGGATTCTCCTGTAGAGGATAAGTTTCCTGATGAACATTTATTTGCAGTAACTACTAAGACCCCTTGGTATGCAGATATAGCTAACTATTTGGTTACAGGGAAACTACCTCCACATTTATTTCCTGGTGAAAGAAGAAAGATTATTTAGGAGAGTTCAAAATATTCATGGATTTCTAATGAATTGTTTAAAACAGGGCCAGATCTTATGATCAGAAGATGTGTTAGGGAAGATGAAATGCCTGATATCCTCAAAGCATGTCATGATGAACCATGCGGCGGACACTTTGCTGACAAAAGGATAGCCTATAAGATCCTCTCTTTAGGATATTGTTGGCCATCCCTCTTCAAAGATGCAAAACAATATGTCAAAAGGTGTGACAACTGCCAAAGAGTAGGGAAACCTACCTTTTCAAATGAAATGCCATTACAGCCACAGGTACTCATCGAACCCTTTGAAAAATGGGCTTTAGATTTCATTGGACCTATTAACCCACCATCTAAACAAAGAAAGTATATATTGGTATGTACTGATTATGTCACTAAATGAGTAGAAGCCAAAGCATTATTTTCTGCTACTAAAAATTCAGTTGTTAGTTTTCTTTATGAGGATATTTTTACTCGCTTTGGTGTTCCAAGAGAAATTGTGACAGATCAGGGAAGTCAATTCACATCCAACCTGGTGGAAAAGTTGATGGAAGAATACAAAATCAAGCACAGAAAATCTACTCCTTACCATCCGCAAGAAAATGGTCAAGTGGAGTCTACAAATAAAGTTATTGAAGGCATCATCACCAAAACTGTTCATCTACATAGAAGAGATTGGGCAGAAAGGCTTCCTGAAGCCTTGTGGGCCTATAGAACTACATGGAGAAATACAACAGGACATTCTCCCTATGAACTTGTTTATGGGAAAGAAGTCCTGCTCCCCATTGAGTTCCAAGTCAAAACTTTCAAGATGGCAGTTCAGTTGGGAATGGATCTATCAGAAGCCCAAAAGCATAGAATGGAGCAGTTGAATGAGCTAGATGAGATCAGACAAGAGGCAATCCTAAGAACTGATCTAGTTCAATATCAAAGAGCTAAGTGGCATGACAAATACATCAAGGAGAAAAAGTTTCAAGAAGGAGATTGGGCATTGCTATTTGATTCCAAGTTTAAAGATTTTAAAGGAAAATTTCAGACTCATTGGCTTGGGCCATATGAGATTGACAAAATCTTTAGCAATGGAGCGGTAAGAATCAAAACCATTGATGAACATCAAACTCCTCTTATTGTGAATGGCCACAGATTAAAGATCTATCATAAGCCACTCTCAAAAGAGGAATTTGTCAAAAATTTTCAAGATAGTTCTGCAATAAGGCTGGTGAAGAAGAATCCTTCTTCTCCACCAACCTAGCCTTTGTTCTTTTCTATCTCTAAAAAAATAAAAATAAAAAAAAGGTGTATAATCCTGAAAACCAATCACTGATTGGTAGTCTTATATAGAAAATACAGGGAAAAAATCAGGAACTCCTGACGCCCTATATTTTCCAAAAAAAAATCTCTCTCTCATTTCACAGTTTTATTCCACTCCACTTCATTTCATTTTCATTTCATCATCTCATTCCGCCAATAAAATTCCTTTTAAGACCATTTTCATTCATTCAGTCATCATTTATCCATCTCCATTTAGTCATATGATTACTATGTCAGTTTCCGCAACTGAACCCAGTTTCCGCAGCCAGAGGCTGATTCTGCAGCCATCACTCTGTTTTTCAACACTGACAGTCAGATGTTAGTTAAGTGATCATGAAAATCAAATGCAGGTATGACCAAGCAGATATTTTTGAGATATGAGGCACCTAAAAGCATCAACAAGGAGCAGCTGATCAAAGGTTAATGGACGAAAAGTGGCAAAAATTCCAAGGTATGAGTAAGATTTATTTCAAATAGCATCTAGAGCACATTTTATATAGTTTTGAAACCACAGCTCCATTATATGCAATGATTGGCATTGATAGCGCATAACCGTTCCAAAACCTCTGATTCCTCCACGAACCTTGTATTTATTTTTCAAACGGCCTCATGATCAAGCCTCAAAATTTAAATCGTGTTTGGCTGTACTTTGACACTCCACTTGTAATTATGGGGACGTGGTTGATTTGATCATGACTCTTCTCCACCGCACAAATTCTGCAGCCATTTCTTGAGCATGTTTACGTCTACTTCATAGCCATCCAGTTTAAAATTCTTTTGGGCTCACTTTACTCCCCTACTATTCTATTGAAGTCACGTTTGCATTCCTACCCTGTTCACATAAGCCTCTGCTCCACTGAACTCACTCACGCTACCTGTTCTCTGTTTTCCATCTACAGTCACTGGTTTTTCTCCATAAATCCTGTCCATTTCACACTAACCCAACCGTCTCACTTACGCTCATCCAATACCCACGCAAACGTGTTTAAAGCAAAAGGAAAGAATGGGTCCTCTGTTGATAGCAGAACCGGAAGGACCCAAATTTATGAAAGGGTATCTGCAAGTGAAAAGCATGCTAAGGGAGACCCGATGGTTACAATTTATTCAGAAATTCAGAGGCTACAACAAGGAAGTTACGAAGACTTTTGCGAGGTCCTTTGAAAGCGTAGAAGCGGAGGTTTGTTGTTGGGAAAAGTATCCAATACGGAATGACCCTATCCCACTCTAAGGGTGATAGTACCTCAGCAACAATCAAAGCAAAGCTATTTGAGATTACTTCTTTATGAGATGTAAAAGAGGGGAGAAAGAGATCCACTAACCGATGTCTTTCGCTAATGATTGATCCAATCTTCTCTCTTTGCTGCTTGCTCCCAGCTCCTTGCTCTTTCACTGGCCCAGCTACAACAAGATCCTGCAAAATGGCAAGAGAGGGAAACTACAAGAAGCATACATTCATAATTGATTCAAGGATTAGAATAAATCAAATACACAAGTGTAGCAACACATCATTGAGACACATGTATATAGAAGAACCTCAAATGCTTTATTAATGGAAGAAGTAAAGTTTAGGAAGTGATACAACCATAAGAGGCCCAATCCAGCATCACCTCCCAGCAGAAAGAAATCTCCTCTTCACCTCCTTCAAAGCAAATCACCCAATAGTTCTAAACTCAAACCAACAGCACTTCCTTACATTCACAAGATTCCAGCCTCCCTAGACCTCATGAGAGAGATCTATATATAGGAGTTTTGGAGAAAGGATGAGTCAGCTTGAGGCTGGCATGAAGCTGACTAGTGTCCTCTCTCACTTTAGTTATTCTTCAATTCTTGAGTCCACTTGGAGGTTCTTGCTTCCACTTGGAGATCTAGACCCTCTTACTCATCACCAGTCGAATTCCCTGATCCAAGTGTCATTTTGGAAGCTTCCTGGGCATTGACACCTTGAGGAATGACTGTGCCACATGTCCCAACTCGCCCAGCGTAGGTAGCCTTCTTTGCAGTTGACATTCAGCGCAGGTAGACAGTGGAGCAGTTGACATTCAGCGTAGATGCTCAGTGGAGCAGTTGACATGATCTAGAATTGCCTTGTTTTTGAGTGTTTTCAGGTGGAGAACTGATATTCAGTGCTGTGGTTTGCTGACCTTGTTCCTCTAGGGGTAGGAACAACATGTTTAGGGACTTTGGATCCCTTAGATTATGGACATTTCATGCTTCATGTTGTAAGGCACAAAAATGTCTATAACAGTTGCCCCCTAAAGTATGAGGTCGTTTATCGGGTGAAATGCTTTATCAGGAGGATCCGAAGTTCATTCAATCGCTGAGAGGTGACCTGTAATAAAATACAATACAATACATTATTTTTCATTATGCTTTCATGATCTAGCTGAGGCGGGCATTCCCATGCTCAGCTTTATAAATTCATTTTGGTACATAGAACAGACGATCGTCTAATGGTAGACTGATAATTCTCTGCTGAAATTATCATCCTTTGAGTAGGATGATCATCTGCTGCAATGATGTATATGTCAAATGTCTTTATATTTCCTGAATATTTATCGCAGCCCGGATGGATGAAACTAGATCCGGGGTCTTTAGACTCGTTCGATCTTCACTCTAAGTACAAGTCGATCCATGTGAGAATTGCGCTGAAGTCGAACATGGAAAGACATCGCTTGATTACCGGTCAATGATGTAAACCGTTAACAAGCGCGAGAGGAATCACCGATAATGATAATGACCCTCAAGGTACTGCAGTACAATTCACGTGGTGTGAATAAAGGACTTGGCGTCGAACACCACGCAAAATCTTTCGGTTGAAGGTCATTGATGTATACCTGTCGCCGGAAGTGAGAAACTTGCCATTGAGGCATGCAAGCTTCAAAGTACTGAGGGGGTTGTTCCTAGATCAACTTCTTGGATAATGAGCTGAAGTCGATAAGAAGCGATCCTTCAAAGGAGGGCCTTAACGAATCCCACATCAGTGACACGGAACGGAGCTAATGATTTTAATGGAGGTGAAAACAATCTGTGACATATGATTCAGGGTGGCGATCATGGATGGATGAAGGATAATGTATGGCAGTGGATGGGACACGGTTGACTCTTTCTGAACAACATCTCTTGAACATATAACGACACTAATGCGATGGATCGGTAGCATTACCCAAAATGTGGATGGTTTGGCGAGACCATGGTGATGAGACCGGTGAATGAAACAACCCAACCTGATGTGGTACGGAGGAAAAGTGTCATGTTCAAGAGCGACTTGCTACCATTAAAGCTTTGACGTTCTCCCAATTTTTCCCCAGTCATTTCTGACCAGTACCTCTTTATTTTTGTCAAGCTTGAGGAGGATAACATATGCTTGTTCTATAACCTGCCCTTCGGGCAAGCCCATCGCTATGTTTTAACGAGCCTAGCGATAGGGAAACTCGTTCTCGTCTAAAGACAAGTTTGTCGCTATTTAATCATTTTAACGAGTCTAACGACAAGGAAAATTCGGTCCTTTTCATTTTTAGAGAGTCTGAAAAGGTACATAAAGTCAACTCCACAATTCCTTTTTCGTCATCTAATCCCTTAAGTCCGAAAAAGTATAAAACAATATGAAAGGGATGAGTTTTCGATAACTTTAACGAGCCGAATAAAACAAGCGCTCGACCTTTTTGTGCAATAATCCCTCAGGTCCAAAAAGATTAAAATCTAGAGGAGGGATAGCTCTTCCGGTCCTTTTAATGAGCTGGAAGGCCAAAACTCGGCAAACTTTTCATATTTTACGAGTCAGTTGAAAAGAGCTCAAAGAAGACTCGTCTTTTGAGGAACGAGTGATAAACAGGGATAGCAGCAGATTCCAGGTACAGGTTGGAATTTTCCAATCACGGCAGTGTCACAAGGATGGCTAGGTGAAATCACTCTTCGCAGCTGTTCCTCAAAATGGGTAAACAATCATATAGGGGTGGACGATCGGCCAAATGAAAGTGGAGGTGGCAGGTGCAAACACGACCAAGGCTTTTTATGGCTGATGGTCTCAAATGGTTATTTACCGGTACTGGGTTCATTTTTTAAAGAGCTCGAATGCGCCAAAACACTGCTCAATCTTATGTTTATTTTTTAACGAGCATGAACTATGTGCTAAAACTGCTCGGATCTTCGCTTTTCTATTTTTTAACGAGCATAAATTCCGCGGTAAAACTGCTCGAAAAGTTTGCATGCCCCCAGCATAATAATGCAAACCCCCAGCATAATAATGCAAATCGAGGTACATGCATAATAATGCAAACCCCCAGCATAATAATGCAAATCGAGGTACATGCCCCCCAAGCTTCATTACATTCAACTTGGTGGTTGGAATGAAGGTTTACTTTTGAGATTTGGAAAGGGGGGTCGTTTCATTTTTTAATGAGGTTGACACAGTAAAAGAACTATCCTCATGACTCCTTGTTTCATTTTTTAACGAGGTTGACACGAGATAAGAACAACAAGATCCTGCAAAATGGCAAGAGAGGGAAACTACAAGAAGCATACATTCATAATTGATTCAAGGATTAGAATAAATCAAATACACAAGTGTAGCAACACATCATTGAGACACATGTATATAGAAGAACCTAAAATGCTTTATTAATGGAAGAAGTAAAGTTCAGGAAGTGATACAACCATAAGAGGCCCAATCCAGCATCACCTCCCAGCAGAAAGAAATCTCCTCTTCACCTCCTTCAAAGCAAATCACCCAATAGTTCTAAACTCAAACCAACAACACTTCCTTACATTCACAAGATTCCAGCCTCCCTAGACCTCATGAGAGAGATCTATATATAGGAGTTTTGGAGAAAGGATGAGTCAGCTTGAGGCTGGCATGAAGCTGACTAGTGTCCTCTCTCACTTTAGTTATTCTTCAGTTCTTGAGTCCACTTGGAGGTTCTTGCTTCCACTTGGAGATCTAGACCCTCTTACTCATCACCAGTCGAATTCCCTGATCCAAGTGTCATTTTGGAAGCTTCCTGGGCATTGACACCTTGAGGAATGACTGTGCCACATGTCCCAACTCGCCCAGCATAGGTAGCCTTCTTTGCAGTTGACATTCAGCGCAGGTAGACAGTGGAGCAGTTGACATTCAGCGCAGATGCTCAGTGGAGCAGTTGACATGATCTAGAATTGCCTTGTTTTTTAGTGTTTTCAGGTGGAGAACTGATATTCAGTGCTGTGGTTTGCTGACCTTGTTCCTCTAGGGGTAGGAACAACATGTTTAGGGACTTTGGATCCCTTAGATTATGGACATTTCATGCTTCATGCTGTAAGGCACAAAAATGTCTATAACAAGGTTGGAGACCTTAAATTCACAATCACAGAGGCTTTCATAGCAGCTGCAACCGAACTCCCACAGGAGGGAGAACGGTGGTTCAAAAATAAGAGCTTTGACGAGAGAGCATGGATGGTTATCCTACGAAATCTAGGTATGGATGTAACCATCTTTAATCGAGGAATCCCTGTCTCTGCTTTACAAGAAAAATGGGCTAGTTTACTATTAATAATCCAGAAATTCATTACCTGTGAGGGACGATTTGGGTCAATGTACATGTACCACACCCGGTTGCTGATGAATTTTCTAGAAAACCAAACTATTAATTTTCCCTACTTCTTGTTAAATAACCTGAAGAAAATGTCCACCACCGTCCAAAATAATCTGGGGGACGTAGAACCCCATTTGTATCATCACGACCTTGTGAAAATCCTGATAGAAAAACAATTAAAAGAAAAGAAGGACACATGGGAGCAATTTTTGGTTAGAAATTTCTTTAAAGATCCACAAGAAACCCCTGAAAGCAGCACATCAAGGAGAAGCAGAAGAAAGAAAAAAAGTGATAGAATTCAGGACACTCCTACTAACATAGTTGAAGAAACTAGTAGGGAAGAAAAATTGTCTGAAAGTAGGAAGGAAAAGACTGAGGGTAAGAAGCCAAGAAAATCAAAAAGGAAAAGAAATATTGAGGCTGTCCATCAAACCCTAGAAACTTCGTCAGAAGAAGAACACCAAATAATGTCTAAAAGACTAGTTTACCTTCAAGAACAGTCAGCTGCAGCAAAGAGGAAAGGGAAAGAAAAACAAAGTGGGGAGAAGAGGACACTAACCCACAAAATTTAAGGAGAAGTTCCAGACTTAAAGGGAAATTGAGAAAAACACAAATTAAAGGGCCCCACTTTATTGATTTAGGAGGGGAAACACCGGAACAACCTTCAGCAATCCCTCCTAGCTGTGGTCCCCACCATACTCCTATTTCTCAACCAAATTTTGACATGAGTCCTTCTCGGCCAGATTTTGAAGTCAGTCCTTCTCAACAGGATTTTGGGGTCACCCCAAGAAAGACCACACTTGAGATAGACCCGAACCAGCAAGAAATGTATGATTACATAGAGTCCTTGGAGAAAATGGCCACAGATCCAGGCACTTCATCTGCCCAGCCTAATATAGCTCAAGAAACTCAAATTCAATCACTAAAACAGGAAGTTTTTGAGCTAGAGGTCTTAAATAGACATATCAAAAGAGAAAACGAAACATTGAAGGAACAGGGCAGGTTAGATAAGATTATTCATGACAACACCATGTTGCATCTTGGGCTATGGCAGAAGAAAAATAGAAAATTAAAGAAAAAGAACAGAAGGTTGAACAGGGCTCTCATCAACCTCAAGTTCAGGTGTCTAATGAGGAAGCCGAGGATGGTAGTGGTCCCAAGAAAGAAGAAAAGAAGGCTGGATGTATTGGCAGAGGTCTCAGAACACATGAACTGAAAGGAGGATGATCAAATTTTTGGTTGCATGGGGACATGCAACACCTTCACAGTGGGGGTATGTAGAGCTTTGAAATTACACCTCTCCTACACATTTTCCTAGACTTTTTCCCCTCACCAGCACTCCATAAGCTATCAGAGATCATTGCATATTGATTCTAAAAGAGCATTTAAGTGTTTTTCTGACTATGTTTTTGTGTTTTCTGTTTGAATTAGATTTTGCTCATTAGCTGCGAAATCCAATCACTTTCCGCAGCCGATTCAACTTTCCGCAGCTGTTTTTGTTAAATTCTAGGTTGCAGGTGTCACCAGGAAAAACAAGCCACATGGGCAAGTTAGAAATGACCTGGACATGGCTCAGGTCCTATTGGTTCAGCCGAATTCATCAAGGAAAGTTGTGGTCAACAGTGGTCAAACGGTGGTCCAATGTAAGAGTCCTATGGCAGTCAGACTCTGTCTTCAAACACGTGAAGGATTCTGAAGGATGCATGGCTGTTCCTAAATATCTGGGGTCATGTTGCCACCTGTAGACTGCCCAAAATGTGGATCCAACAGCCATAGTTGATAGATTTAATAGTCTCGGCAACCATTATGCTAAATCCATGGACGTTGTCTTTTACGTGTCTCCTGTTGACGTAGTTTCACAGGAAAATAGTTATGTAAACTTTGTTATAATGAACGTGTTTCTATAACGCATAGAGTTAACTTTTTGAATGCAATTTTGCTGTTCAAAGTTAACTGTGCCGTGACACTAGTTTTATTGTTGTAACTGTGTTTTGAAATATATGAGAAGACTCTGTTTCTACATGATTGCGTGAACATAATCTTGGATTGGTAGCCTGTTGACCGAGGCTGTGCAGAGGGCCCCTGTACGCTGAGGTTTCGTTTTCCTTGTTGCTATAAAGTTTTATGCATTGTTTCCTTATTTCCATTGCATATATTCCATAGTTATCCACCTGTGTATATTTCAATTGTTATGGTATTAACATTTCACTTCTATTCATGATTTTACAACCTTTGTATGATGTTGATCAGTGTATGTATGTTTCAGGATAGAGTAGGCAGCCCAGGCATCTGCATATAATTTTCGCAATGACTAGTGACATGGGATTAATTCTCTGCTGACTTTTCTTCTCTTAGTTTTTTTTTTAATTCCAGTTCTGTTTTGTTGATTTCAGTCTTGTTCATTTGCTTTGTTAGTTAGTTTAGAAATAAACTTGCTCATGTCATTGACGATTACCTCCGAAAGCCATAGCGGAATCAGATTATGAATGTTGTGAATTGATTTTAGTTTTACTTTTCTGCAATTAGATATTAGATTGCTCATGTCATTGACGAATACCTCTGAAAGCCATAGCTAGACTAACTAGCGAGGAATCAGATTATGAATGTTGTGATTTGATTTTAGTTTTACTTTTCTGCAATTAGATATCAGATTGCTAATGTCATTGACAATTACCTCTAAAAGCCATAACTAGACTAACTGGCGAGGAGTCAGATTATGAATGTTGTGATTTGATTTTAGTTTTACTTTTTTGCAATTAGATATCAGATTGCTCATGTTATTGATGATTATCTCCGAAAGCCATAGCTAGACTAACTAGCGAGAAATCGGATTATGAATGATGTAATTTGATTTTAGTTTTACTTTCTTTGCAATTTTTTATTTCTTTCAGTGCAGTAGCTTAAATCACTTTTTTGTATTTAGACAGCAGCAGAGATAATAGTTTCATGATCAGTAGTTCATTATTTACTTGTTTTAAATAGCAGCACATTTTCCATTCTTGTTCAAGCATTACTATCATCACTAGTATATTCTAAAATCTTTTGAAGTGTTAAGTGTTGGAAACCATTATAGAGGACATAATTGCCTAAAATCCATATCCATGCTTGCCTTCTAAAGACTTAGGAATAACCATTCACATTAGGAAATAAACGAAGATAAAAACCCCCAAAAACAAAATAAAAATTGAAAAACGACAAAAATATAAGAAAGAGGTTGTCTTGCACATATAGTGTGCCACACTTCATCAGTTTACGACTCCCGGATTGATAATTAATGTAGCAATTTAGGACACACTAAATTGACAAACAGGCGTGTGATTTTTTTTCTTTTCTTTATTTACTAAGGAATTATTGCACGGGGAAGTAAAGTATATGTACGTATTAAAGATCAGTGCACATGCCATAGTTTGGAGGCTCTCCAAACTTTAGCTTGCACACATAACAAAATCTATTGACTGTGGAAACTCAGAGTCACTATATGTTAATGGTAGAAACATGTACAATACTCAATTAAAAGCTTTTCTATATGAAGGAATACAATCCCCTAGTCTCCACTTCTTATAGTTATTTATACAGACCAATTAAAAGAAACTTAGATATCAATCCTATATGAAACAACAAAAACCCTAATTTGGCATCTAAAACTCAAAAAACTTGACCCATGGATTAGTTGAATCCATGCCCAATCGTGTGATTTAGAAGAGGTGCAATTTTTCCTTTAGCTATTATGTGATTCTATGTAGTACCACAACATTGATTACCACATTGATTATTCCTTTATGTTTGAGCTTTCATGGATCCAAGAGGAAACCGATCATGTTGTGAACACTAGGAACAAAAATCATGTCTATTTTTCCCGATAATTGTCTACATGTATCTAAATGAATGTTAAAAAATGCAGCAAGAAATTCTCAATTTGATTTTGCCTTGACTAAATTGAAAAAATTAAAATTTCCACATCATCAAACAACTTGGATGATGTTAACTTATGTGATATGTCTTGTGTCACCTACTTTACTCAGTAAATTCGAGTTGGAGGAGTTAGAGTTCAGTTCAAAATGGTTAGTTATCTCAGGTTGTTTTCAGTTAAACTAGTTCCATCTTTTGGAGAAACTAGTGAAAGGTCAGTTAAGTAGTGGGACTTCAGTAAAACTCAATGATCATGTAGTTAACTAATAAATCAGCCCAAAATAGCTAGTGCATGTAGAGAATTCAAGTTATCCAATTAAGGTGGAGATTCCAAGGTAGTGTAACATAATTTGTAGACTAGTCTTGAGTGTACAGGTGTTGCATGTAGTCAAAGGATCAGCCAAAAGGAATTGCGCAATCAATTTGAGGAATTTCCTAAATAATAGGGGCCTAATTTCTCAAGGAACGATGCAAGGAAATAGGAGCTCAAGCAAAGGAAAAATTTGAAAAATTTTGGGTCAGATCCTTTCAGTGAGTAGAGAGATAGGTTATGTGCTTCCAGAGTATACTCATTTGAGCAAAGCAATTGATCAGGTGCTCATGTCCTAAGTGTCGTAAAATGCTCAAAAATGAAAGTGCTCAGAACTAGTTCAAAATTGAACGACTAGAAAGTGCTCGTCCTCCTGATTCTGATGCCATGAACGATTCAAAAAACGGTCTCCGTATGAGAAAGTTATGCCAAAAACAAAATCGCCCAATAACCCTCAATTTTGAATATTTTTAAAAAAACAATATTAAAAAAGGAATATTCCACAAAATATTCTTTGGAATATTCCATCTGGGCAGCCAATCACAGGCCGCCACGTGGCAGGCCTGGAAGCCACCACATGGCCCAGGGCGACGTCAGCAAGGGTATGTGCATTGTTTAAAATTTTGGTCAGATTGTGAATCGAACCCACGACCACTCAAACAACATTACATCGCCTTACCAATGCACCAAGCGAATAGGACTTGTTATGTGGGCGGCATAAACTTATTTTAAAGTTTGATTTTGTGTTGGGCGGGGCCCAAAGGGAGCCATCCCCTAAGAGCCAGCCCCCATACACGTGACCTCCGCCATTGAACCCGGGGCTCTAAACCCTTAACTGCCGGTGCGAAATCCCATGCAAACCACCAGCCCGAGATTTGCGGTCACATGCGCGCTAAAACTGGAGTTAGGTGGCAGTTAAGATGGAGGGAATAATGGCGGAGCGCCAAATTTGGGCGGTCCCGCCATATTTGGCGGGCCTAACTGGCCCCAACTAAAGTAATATAGAGTTTTTGTAGGGGCAGCTGGCAGTTGGGAGTAAATGGCCATAACTTTGGCTAGGAAAGTCCTTTTTGGACGAATTTTTTTTTTGATTTTGGGTATCTTCGACCTTATGAAGCCATTGGCATAGTTCTTACAGCCATCTGAGGTCATTTGCAGAGGTTTTGGAGCCGTGGAAGTTCTAGGAGCCACCATGGCCCAGTATTGGGAGAACTGTATAGGGTTGCAGGTACTCATTGGAGATGAACCAGTAGTCGATCCTGAAGGATTCAAGTGTTATGAATCCGTTTTTACAGTTTATTCCACCTGTAGAGACTTCTATTCAGTTGTATATTCATTTTGAGCATTTAATTAAAATGAGGACAGGCCCATTCGGGAGCCTTGGACCCAACAGACGTAGCCCAGGAGGGGTGAACTGCTTCATCAACTTCTTTTGCATTTGTGGTTGATTTATTTTGCAGAACAAATTCATTTTAGTGTGTTAAACAGTAAAATGAAATAAATCTGCTATACTTAAATGGGTCATGAACAGCTGAAAATTTCATTTGTTTCTTTTCTGCAAGACATAGACATCTTTTAAACATGTATATTACTAAATTGAATACCTTGCAAACCATTTACAAGTAGTTTCAAATTCAGATCAAGTTGGTATCAGAGCTATGTTGTTGTTTCTTTGTATCAAAAGCAGTCAAATAAACTATAGACAGAGCCTGAAATGAGCCAGGAAGCCTTCGAAATGCTCTTGTTATACAATTTCAAAGTAGATAAATGCTCTTTCAGTCAATCTCTGGTGTAGTTGTCTTTTGATTGTTTTTGTGCAAAGGTCTTCTAATTGTCTTGCAAGTATTGATGCTTACCAGGTTGAAACTTAAAAGAGGGGAAGGACAGTTGACTAGAGAACGAGAGAATCCTCAGTCAAGGAAGGCCAGAGAGCCATCACCTCCACCTTCAATTTCACCCTCAAGAGTCTCAGCAGAAGCTTCAAGAATGTATGCACATGAAGGAGAAATTCCTGCAGACATGGATCCAAAAGAAGAAGAAAGAGTCTTCAGAAAAGCTTTCTTGGACCTCACTGAAATGGTGAGGATATTGTACCAAGAAAGAAATGAGAAACTGGCTGGAAAAGGGTCCAAACATCCACATGAAGGAGAGGGCTCTTCAGGAGGTAAGAAGGATGATGATCATTCCAAGAAAGGACATGGAGGTAATGGTGATCCACCACCCCCATCGTCACCTTCTTCCTCTTCATCCTCGTCTTCTTCTTCTGTGCATAAGCATAGATCCTCTGGAAAAAGTCCTTTTTTGAAGCTTGATGTAAAATTCGAATTACCTATGTTTAATGGTGAAGTGAATGCAGAAAAGCTTGACAACTGGATTAGGCAGTTGGAAGTTTACTTGAGGATCCAGAATATGCATGATGAAGATTCAGTTGGCTTCTTTGAGAATGGATGGAGCAGCATTGGTCTGGTGGGAGGCCAAGACTAAAGAGGAGATCAAGAAATTTGGTAAGGTTACCTTAACATGGCCTGAATTTCTGTTAGCCATTAAAAAACAGTTTTATCCTCTTGCTCACATGCAGAAAGCCATTATGAACTAACAAAATTTCAAACAACTTAAGGGTCAGAGTGTCCAAGACTACACCCAAGAATTCAGGAGAAGAGCTCTCTTGTTAGGGGTAGATTTACAGACCTAGGAAACCTTGTTGAAATACATTGGTGGCTTGCATAGCTACCTTAGACACACCATCTTGATGTTTAACCCTACTAGCCTGGACGAGGTTTGTGTCCAAGCTACCCATTTAGAGGCAAGGGGAAAAACACATTTGAAGAGGGTAGAAACAAGCCCCCCAAAGGGAAAAACAAAAAAAAAGCCTCCAAGGGAAAGGGCAAAAAGAATGCATTTGTCAAACAGGAGAGTGAGAAAGTGATCTGTAAACACTGTTCTAAACCAGGCCATGAGGAGAAAAACTGTTGGAAATTACATCCTGAAAAAAGACCTCAATTTAACAAATCCAAAGGGAAACAGAAAACTGCTACTACTACATCTACACCACAGGATTTAGGGGATGATTCAGGTGATGAAACCAAAATTGCAGCCATGGGTTTGAAAAACTTGAAGGGAAAAGAAATTGAAACTCAAGCCAGCACTAGTACCTCAAACTGCCATGTACAAGCTCCTAATGAGGAAGAAAGAATTGAACTGTTTCATGTGAGGGTGATTTCAAAACATACTAAAATTGACACACTTTTTGATAGTGGGTCACAAGCAAACCTTATATCAGAGGACTTGGTCAAGCAGCTTAAACTTGAGACCGTTACACATCCGAAGCCATATCCACTTGGATGGATTTGCAAGGATGCAAATTTACAAGTTTCAAGAAAGTGCACATTGCGCTTTGTAATTACTGCACATTTTATTGACACAGTTGAACTTGATGTGGTACCTTTTGATATAGAAGGAATTGTTTTGGGAAGTCCTTACTTGTTTGACAGGAAAGCTATCTTTCATCGCCATGAAAACAAATATCATCTTTTCAAAGATGGCAAGGAGTTCATTGTTAGAGCTCATCGCAAGAAAACAAATATAGCGATGGTGAATGCAGGACAGGTAAAAAGGCTGGTCAATTCAAGTAAGAATTTTTTTCTTCTTATGATTAAGCCCAAGGTTGATGTGAATCATGAGTCATTTGACAATTGTGATCCAAAACTTAAGTCAGAACTGTATGAGGTAGTTGATGCATATCATGAGATGTTTCAGGAGCCAACAGGTTTGCCTCCTAAGGGGGAGATTCAGCATGAAATCCATTTGCATCCAGATTGTCCTCTTCCAAACATAGGCATGTACCGCATGTCTATTATGGAGAATGCTGAAATAAAGAAGCAAATCAAGGACTTGTTGGACAAGGGTTTCATAAGGCCAAGTACTTCGCCATGTGGGTCACCGATTGTATTGATTCCAAAGAAAGATGGCACTTGGCGTATGTGTGTTGATTTCAGGGCCTTGAAAAAGATAACGGTAAAGAATCATTACCCACTCCCAAGGATAGATGATTTGCTAGACCAGCTGAAAGATGCTCGATATTTTACTAAGTTAGACTTGCGCAGTGGATATCATCAAGTAAGAATTGAAGAAAGTGACATTTGGAAGACAACCTTTAAAACCAAACAAGGACTCTTTGAGTGGCTTGTGATGCCGTTTGGTTTGTGCAATGCACCTGCAACTTTCATGCGGGTAATGGATGATGTCTTGCGTCCTTTTCTTGATGATTTCGTTATTGTCTACTTAGATGACATCTTAATTTTCAACAAGTCTAGAGAAGATCATGTCATGCATGTTAGGAAAGTACTTGATGTTTTGAAGAAGAATCAGTTATTTCTTAAAATTTCAAAGTGTGAATTTGGAAAGACTTCTTTGGTTTATTTGGGACACATAGTAGGAGGAGGTGCTTTGAGAATAGATCCTGCTAAAATAGAGGCTATTGTGAATTGGCCTACTCCCAAATCCATAACAGAGGTAAGAAGTTTTTTGGGTGCAACTCAATATTGGAGGAAGTTCATCTCTAACTTCTCTTCTATAGCAGCTCCTATGCATGCAGTGACAAGTGTGAAGCATGCTTTCCAATGGGGAGGCAAGCAGTAAAAAGCTTTCGAATCTTTGAAAGAGAAGATTAGTTCAACTCCGGTCCTTGCATTACCAGATTTGAGACAGCCATTTGAGATACAAACTGATGCTAGTGATTATGCCATGGGTGCAGTTCTTCTACAACATGGTAAGCCTATTGCTTTTCATTCTGAAACTTTTAATGGTGCTGTTGTAAATTATCCTACATATGATAAGGAGTTGTATGCATTGGTACAAAGCGTCAAAAAGTGGAAACACTATTTGATGGGCAAAGAAACTATTATACATACCGACCATCAGCCCTTACAGTACTTGCAATCACAAAGCAAGTTACAATTGTCACGACACTTCAGATGGATGGGATTCTTGCAAAAGTTCCATTTGGTAATAAGGTACAAGAAAGGTACTCTGAATAAAGTTGTTGATATGCTTTCAAGGCCTATTATTGGTGTTGTTACTTTACTTAAGAGTGATTCCATTGTACATGATAGTTACATAGAACAATATGCATCTGATGATGACTTTAAAGATGTGTATGCTAACTTGAGTAAAGGGAATCATGTAGAGGAAAATGACTATCACATGCATAACAATTTGCTGTTTCATTTGGGCAAGTTGTGTATACCACAGGGGGAGAGAATAAATGTCATAAGAGAAGCTCATTCTTCTCTTATTGCTGGCCATTTTGGTGTAAGCAAAACAGTTGCTTATCTACAGAGGTATTGCTATCGGCCTCGCATGGTAGATTCTGTTTCAAGATTCATAAGAGGTTGTTCATTATGTGCTACAAGCAAGCCTAGTAATAGGAAGCTTGGCTTGTATACTCCTTTGTCGGTACCTTCTAGACCATGGGAGATCATCTCTATGGATTTTGTAGGAGGTTTGCCAAAATCTAGAAAGCAACATGATTATTTATATGTAGTAGTTGATCGTTTCAGCAAAATGTGTATACTTATGCCTTGTAAGAAAACTATAACTGCTGAACAAACTGCTGAATTATTTTTTCATCATGTATGGATTCACTTTGGTTTGCCTACTTCCATTATTAGTAACAGGGATTCCATATTTGTGGGGAATTTTTGGTCCAACCTATGGGAGATGATGGACACAAAGTTGAAGAAAAGTATTGCTTTCCATCCGCAAACAGATGGACAAACAGAAGTTGTGAACAGAACCATTGTGCACCTCTTGAGAGGTTATTGCAGCAAGCATCCCAAGCTTTGGGATGAACATTTGCACTACATACAACATGCTTACAATCGTGCCAAGCACTCTTCCACAAACATCTCACTGTTTGAAGCTTGTTTTGGTTACTTGCCAAAATCACCTCTTGATTTCATTCTTGAGAAAGATGTCACCATTGAGGGACATAGTGATATTAACAAAGATCATTCATTCATTGAAAGAATTCAGCAAATACATCATCAAATTCAAGAACAGCTTGAGAAGAGTCAAGGCAAGTACAAGGAAAGACACGACAAGCATAGACTCGATCACAAGTTTCAAGAAGGGGATGAGGTATGGCTGTACATTAGTAAGGAAAGGATGCAACGAGAAGGTAAAACGCTGAATCCTATTCGTTATGGTCCATTCAAAATCCTCAAGAAGGTTAGAAATAATGCTTTTCAATTAGATTTTCCTTCCTATATGCAACTGTATTCTGTTGTCAATGTGGAGAACTTACGTTTGTATGAAACTCCTTTGATTGTTGATCATGAAAGTGCTATTCAGCTACCATCTATAGAAGATTTCTCACCAGAATCCTTAGATGAGCTGAAAGAAGATACAATCCTTGACAGAAGGACACGCACTTCAAGGAGGGGCAATGTATATTATGTGCAGGTTGGTTTCAAAGGCAGCAAACCGAACAAGGCAAAGTGGATGGAGGTGGATAGAGTGAGGGAGTTGTACCCTCACCTCTTTAACAGGTAGTTGAAGGCTTTTGGGGTCCAAAAGCTTCCCAATGGGGAGGTGTGATCAGGTGTTCATGTCCTAAGTGTCGTAAAATGCACAAAAATTAAAGTGCTCAGAACTAGTTCAAAATTGAACAACTGGAAAGTACTCGTCCTCCTGATTTCGGCGCCATGAACGGTTCGAAAAACGGTCTCCGTATGAGAAAGTTATGCCAAAAACAAAATCGCCCAATAACCCTCAATTTTTGAATATTTTTCAAAAAAAAATATTAAAAAAGGAATATTCTGCAGAATATTCTTTGGAATATTCCATCTGGGTAGCCAATCACAGGCCGCCACGTGGCAGGCCCGAAAGCCGCCACGTGGCCCAGGGTGACGTCAGCAAGGGTATGTGCATTGTTTAAAATTTTGGTTGGATTGTGAATCGAACCCACGACCACTCAAACAACATTACAGCGCCTTACCAATGCACCAAGTGGATAGGACTTGTTATGTGGGCGACATAAACTTATTTTAAAGTTTGATTTTGTGTTGGGCGGGGCCAGCCCCCATACACGTGACCTCCGCCATTGAACCCGGGGCTCTAAACCCTTAACCGCCGGTGCGAAATCCCATGCAAACCACCAGCCTGAGATTTGCGGTCACATGCGCGCTAAAACTGGAGTTAGGTGGCAGTTAAGACGGCAGGAATAATGGCGGAGCACCAAATTTGGGCGGTCCCGCCATATTTGGCGGGCCTAACTGGCCCCAACTAAAGTTATCTGGAGTTTTTGTAGGGGCAGCTGGCAGTTGGGAGTAAATGGCCATAACTTTGGCTAGGAAAGTCCTTTTTGGACGATTTTTTTTTTTTGGGTATCTTTGACCTTCTGAAGCCATTGGCACAGGTCTTATAGCCATCTGAGGTCATTTGAAGAGGTTTTGGAGCCGTGGAAGTTGTAAGAGCCACCAGGGCCTAGTATTGGGAGAACTGTATAGGGTTGCAGGTACTCATTGGAGGTGAACCAGTAGTCAATCCTGAAGGATTCAAGTGTTCTGAATCCATTTTTACAGTCTATTCCACCTGTAGAGACTTTTATTCAGCTGTATATTCATTTTGAGCATTTAATTAAAACGAGGACAGGCCCATTTGGGAGCCTTGGACCCAGCAGACGTAGCCCAGGAGGGGTGAACTGCTTCATCAACTTCTTTTGCATCTGTGGTTGATTTATTTTGCAGAACAAATTCGTTTTAGTGTGTTAAACAGTAAAAGGAAATAAATCTGCTATACTTAAATGGGTCATGAACAGCTAAAAATTTCATTTGTTTCTTTTCTGCAAGACATGGACATCTTTTAAACATGTATATTACTGAATTGAATACCTTGCAAACCATTTACAAGTAGTTTCAAATTCAGATCAACAATTGTAATACATCTCTATTCTTTTGATTTAATGCAAGCAGACATTGGGGTTTTTAGCAGTTTACTTTCCTTGGGAAAAATACTTGTTGTGTGTGTGTTATTTCTTATTACATGTCTAAAAATTTTATTCTAGATTGTGAATCAATGTCCGTAGAGTAGTAGAGTAGTTTTGTGTCTTATGATTTTCATTAAAACTTCATGAGCAGTTGCAAATCTATATCGTAATTTCTACATGGTATCAAATCAGGATTCACATTAAAGCATGAATTCGAATTTGATCTCAAGAGGTTCGATTTTGGAGCTCACTGCATCATGATTTCTTCAGAGCTGAGAAGATGGCTTTCAATGGACTAAGGCTAGAGTATGCCTTGGAAGGCATCTCTAATTTTGTTGCATGTATGGATCACATGGAGGCAGTATTGGTTGAAAATGGATTACTAGAATACATCAAGTCAAGTGTTGCAAAACCACAAGCATCTGATGCCCAGAACCTTGCTCAGTGGAAGAAAGATGTAGTCAAGGCGAGGAGAATAATCTTGGAGGGAGTATGGAATCACATTGTCTCAAATATCCACAGAAAAGAAACTCCATTCGCAATGTGGAAACCACAGAAAAAACTATTCGAGAATAATAATGACCACATGAAGTTGGCGCTCAAGGATAAACTTGAAAGTATCAAGATGCAAAAGAATTACACAATTTCGTAGTATTTGATCAAGTTTACACGGTGTCGTGTTGAACTTGGCGGGTTGGTGTTACTATCCTTGAAGAAGACTTGGTAAGTTTAGCCCTTCTAGGCCTTTCTAACAGCTAGAATAACTATTAAGGTTCAGTGAATGGGATAGAGAAACTATCGAATTGGGAATGCTTATGGTCTGATTTGGTACAGGAGGAAATAAGGCAGAATACTAGAGATAGGACATCATCAAAGGGAAGGGATGAAGAAAAATTTGCTTTGGCTAGAAAGGTAAAGAATGGAAAAGGGAATAAATTTCAACCCAAACCAAAATCCAGTCAAGGTAGAAAGAAGAAAGATTGTGTAATATCCCAGAAAAGAAATAATAGTGCTAAGCAAGCAAAATACACATATGACACAGAAAAATTAAGACAACAATTAAACACCCGTAAAATTGCACCAAAATTGCACCAAACTGAGCCATTTTATTATCAGAGGAGAGTACAATGCATGGAATGTGTGCACCTAGCTTGCCAAAGCAAGCTAGACAATCCTAGGTGAGAAAAATGATGCACGGATACAAAGGAAAGACTTCTCCCTAATGTTATACGTTGGCCCTAGAAATTTTGCAACTGCTGGCTGCAAGAAACCCCTGTTTGAGCCTCCAAAAGTGCTTAGAAAATTCCTCCAAATTAATCTTGAGCTCTCCACCAAAAACCCAGAAAGGTTTTGGCCTATATCCAAGCCAAAGTCGAACCCACAAAATGGTGCAAATTCCCCAGCTAATTAATGTAGAAATTTTGAATAATTAATCACTTATTCACAGAGATTATTCCAATTATACACTATTGCGGAATACATGCACAATACATAATCTCCTCTACGTTGATCATAAATTTAGCAGCATTAAAAACAATGAAACATCAATTGCATGCACACATTAACACAGTATGTAACCTGGGGAAAGCATACAACTGAAAACCCCACACTATCTATATATTATAATGATTGATAACATGTAACAATACATAGTACAATACTCCTCACAAGTACTCAGTACTATCTCCACATGTTACACACAAAACTAGCTCAGATCTTATCAATCACAGCTCAAATCTCCTCCACTGCTTTGTCTGCCTCCACTGTGCAATCTGCAAAAGAAATCACGTGAGCATAGGCTACAATTGCCTTGGTATTGGCCCACACTGCACAATCCTCATTGGCATAACTCAATCCCATTGATTGTGCAAGATCTCATGCACAACTATAGTCACAACTGATCGCAATCTCAACTTCTAACACCTGTCTCCACTGAACTGTCCATGCACTGAGTTAACTAATGTATTCTTTAGTTGCTTTATGAGTTAATAATTAGTGAATTAATTAATATTTAATTCACACAACTCATCACTAGTGTATTCTTTAGTTACACTGAATACAACTAGTTCAACCAAGTCAAACTGAACACAACTCCATCAACTCCACAATCAACTCCACCAAACTCAACCACATGAATTCTAACTAAAGTCCTGCATGCAATAGCTCAACTGACCCACAAGAAAATCGTATTTCCTTTTGACAACTGCATGTGCCACATCTGTAGCTCAAACTGAAGTGCTCCAAGAGGATAAGATAATTTTTATAGTCCAAATATTATTATGAGCTAATAATACTCGACTGTTCTATTTTTAGCCTGGCAGCCTAAAAATAGAAACCTGCCTATATGTCTAAAAATATAAGTCCATCTATTTTTACCAACATGACCAATCATCCACAAATAGCATCTTGCAACTCATAGACCATGATCCATATGTCTAAAAATAGACATAGTCTAAAAATAGACTTTGCGCCAAAAATAGCCTGCGGGCCCACTTAGTGAAGGCGACTCCTTTCCACTAAGCTCCATCATCTTGTTGCATTTTCAACAATTAACAATTCACCCTGTTATAATAATTAATATTTCAGGCCCGAATATAACCCGGAAAATTCTGAAATTTTAGCCACGGAATCCCTTCACAAAACCCACAAAAACCCAGAAATGGTTTGGCCTATTTTTTACCTTCCAAAATCGACCCCCAAAAGCCTTGTGCTTTCTAATAGCTATTGAAGCATGTTGTTTGTCAAACCACCAGAAAATCCTCCCTGAACACTCCTGAAATGTAGCCATCAACTCCCCCAATACTTCCCTTATTTCTCCTGGCAAGCAATAGCCTTAGTGATTGAAACTCTATCTCCCATGTATGTCGAGTTTCTCTATTTTGCGCTGGCCACAGAGTCTGCAAAATCACTCCTAAATATTGGTTCCACTTCCAGCCCTCAAACTCACCCAATAGCCAACAAATATATTAATCCTTCTTTTCTTAGTTTCTCCCGTCAATAGCCCTTTGGAAGAATGCTACAATGGCCACATTAGATCCACTATTGCGTTCTCCAGAAATACGCACTATTTGGGCGAACTGAATACAAATGCTGGAAATATCTCTACAAATCTCCTCCGAATGATAATGGATGAACCTCTCTAGGGTGGCACTCGAAGTCCCCTGAAGAAAGGGTGAGTTCTCTGCTTGGAAAACTCTTGCTAAATAACATGTGACCAGGCTAAACAACTCAAGCAACAAAATCAAATTTGATAAGCCAAGAATTCCAAATGAAGTGTGTTGCCTTCCTTTTATAACTTTTGTGGAGCCTTTCTTCCCGCCTTTTCTTCCATCTCATGAATTTTGAATCATTGTCTTAGGGAGTGTGCATTTCTTATGTGGGTGGTCCCAACATGCCATTAACAAAACAAAGTAAAATAAAATTAACTTGGCCTAAATTTGAGCACAGCTTATCATCCTGAAACCGATGGGCAAACAGAAAGGGTAAATCAAGTACTTGAAGGTATGTTGAGGATATATGTTATGGATCAACAATCACATAGGGAAAAGTACTTATCCTTAGTCGAATTTGCATACAATAACAGTTACCACAGTTCGATTGGAATGCCTCCATTTGAAGCATTATACGGCAGACCTTGCAGAACACCGTTAAGTTGGGACAGGTTAGAAGATCAAGTGATAATAGGACCAGAATTAATCCAAGAAATGGAAGAGCAAGTAAGACAAATTAGACAATGGTTAAAGGAAGCACAGGATAGACAAAAGAGTTATGTTGATGCTCACAGAACTATTAGGAAGTATGAAGTAGGGGATCAGGTTTTCATTCACATCAAACCAAATAAAAGTACTATTCGATTCTGAAAAGGGACAAAGTTGTCACCCCGATTTATTGGACCATTTAAAGTCATGGAAAGAGTTGGACCTGCCACCTATCATCTTGCACTACCACCTCACTTGCATAAAATTCATAATGTATTTCATGTATCTGTATTAAGACATTATATAGTTGATCAATCTCATAACCTTCAATGGAAGGAACTGTAGGTATCGGACGAAGGAATCATATCGGTCGAACCATTACGTATACTGGAATGTAGGGTTTGACAACTTAGGAATCGTTTGGTAGACCAAGTTAAGGTCCAGTGGAACAAGTATAATCCTAGATTAGCTACTTGGGAAGATACAGAGAACATATGTCAAAAATACCCTAATCCGTGTCAATTTTGAAGAACTTTAAACTATGTTTTGTATATATTTACTTTATTGCAAATCAGAGGCTCAGAACCATTTTGAATGATCATATATAAACGTGAATTTTTATGACATAATATCTGTTTAAATTCCGTTGGTACATGGATACCAAGACGGAATATGTTATTGATCATACTAAATTATAGTTGTCAAAGTAAAGTTTAAGATATTTAAGTGATTTTACTTCTTATGGGAATTACGATATTATAATTATGATTTATTTATGTGTATCAATATGATTGATGAGATAGAAATCAAAGAATAATTACATTTTAATATGAAAGTCAATAACATGAATAGAATATGGAAAAATATGTTATACTGTGTGACGACCATAAAGTAGATGTAAATACAGAAAAGGGGTTTTTAATCATGAGTTGTAGTTAATTTCCTAGAATTTTACAGAATTAACTAACAGAGCTGCTGAGGGTACCTACCTGTGCACTTGCGGTTGATGATGCCTCCAACTCCTAGCTTCGGTTACCAAAAGACCGAATCCAACCAGCTAAACTAAGCAGAACCTGGCTACTCAGTCCAGTAAGCTTCTTAGTTGAAGCAGATTGTTCCCCTGTGCCCAGAAACCTTAGAACAATCCGTGCTCTTCCTGCTGGTAACTTCAGTTTATGATGTCCTTCCTCCTTCAGTTTCCCTTTCCTCTGTTCTTTTCCTTCCTCCCAGCTCCCTTCTAAACTTCTGTTCGGTGGTTTTTATCTGGTTTCTTGGCGGTGGCCGCTCTTCCACCAGCAGTCCACCGCTTAGCCTTCTGGTGACACCTTCCATGTCACGTATCATACATATCTCTGTTATGGTCACAAATATGTATATTTCATTTATAATTTAATTAATTATATTTCTTTATGATTTATTAAAGTACTTCCTTTAATATTAAGATTATAACATTATACTAAGTACCCTTTTAATTAATTTCTTATATATATTTTTAATCATTTTATTAATTTATTAATATAATTTTTATTAATAATCTGAAATATATAATTTATATAGCCCTCTTTTAGTATTTACCCATTAATCATGATACATTAAGCAATATGGGTGTTGATGGATGAGTAGAACCTCTATTCGAAGAAGTGTCATGATATTTAATACTTATAGTTAATTTAGTATATAAATACTAGTGCGGTGTATGTGACACATGCATATGTAGCTATCATATGCATGCATCGCATGCCTACTATTATTCTTGTGTTCTCTATATTTATAGATAGGTCATTACATACACTCCCCCTTCAAAAAACTTCATCTCGAAGTTAGAGTTTTTATTTTATATGATTACTTATGATAGCAATTAATACATTCTTCTTAGGATTGTAAATCGAGGTTAAATTCTTATTTAATGTAAGGATACTATAAAATTGGTGTTTTGAATACTTCTAGGTTTATAATTTTAATGGTCATGCCTTGCCCTAACCAGGTTCCCAAGCTATTCTAAAATCATCCTATCCTTCCTAATCTCTTCCACTCCCATCCTATCTGTCCTCTACTGGAGTAAGCCATGGCATCAGTTTTACTGGCCTGACCATTCATAAACTCTAAGGATGATAGAGTTGGCTATACCAACCTGATTCCCAGTAGGCATCTAGTAGTCATCATCACACGTCTAGGGGAACGTGATTTGTACAATCCTCCCATGACTCCAGGGTTCATAGGATAAACGGTGGGCAACACCTCTACCCCTTCCAATAGAATTAGGGTTAATACCCTATCATAGAATCTCTTTGAGCCTTAATTGTTCTGAGGTTTCTGTCATCACGTGGTCATTTTGGTAATGGATATTATCTGCAATCATAAACACTTGTCCATGCATTTATAAAATGTGCATTAACATATTCAAAAACAAATAACTTATGTATAATTCACACATGTCAACTACAGTATAACATATTTTGCCATATTTTATTCATGTTATTGACTTTCATATTAAAATGTAATTATTCTTTGATTTCTATCTCATCGATCATATTGATATGCATAAATAAACATAATTATAATATCTTAATTCCCATCAGAAGTAAAATCACTTAAATATCTTAAACTTTACTTTGACAACTATAATTTAGTATGATCAATAACATATTCCGTCTTGGTATCCATGTACCAGTGGAATTTAAACAGATATTATGTCATAAAAATTTACGTTAATATATGATCATTCAAAAAGGTTTTGAGTCTCTGATTTGCAGTAAAGTAAATATATACAAAACATAGTTTAAAGTTCTTCAAAATTGACACAAATTAGGGTATTTTTGACATATGTTCTTTGTATCTTCCCAAGTAGTTGATCCAGGACTATACTTGTCCCACTAGACCTTAACTTGGTCTACCAGACGATTCCTGAGTTGTCGAACCCTACGTTCCAGTATACGTAATGGTTCGACCGATATGATTCCTTCATCCGATACCTGCAGTTCCTTCCATTGAAGGTTATGATACTGATCAGTTATATAATGTTTTAATATAGATACATGAAATACATTATGAATTTTATGAAAGTGAGGTGGCAGTGCAAGATGATAGGCGACAGGTCTAACTCTTTCCATGACTTTAAATGGTCCAATAAATCGGGGTGACAACTTTGTCCCTTTTCCGAATCGAATAGTACTTTTATTTGGTTTGATGTGAATGAAAACCTGATCCCCTACTTCATACTTCCTATCAGTTCTGTGAGCATCAACATAACTCTTTTGTCTATCCTGTGCTTCCTTTAACCGTTGTCTAATTTGTCTTACCTTCTCTTCCATTTCTTGGATTAATTCTGGTCCTATTATCACTCGATCTTCTAACCTGTCCCAACTTAACGGTGTTCTGCAAGGTCTGTCGTATAATGCTTCAAATAGAGGCATTCCAATTGAACTGTGGTAACTGTTATTGTATGCGAATTTGACTAAGGACAAGTACTTTTCCCAGTGTGATTGTTGATCCATAACATACATCCTCACCATATGTTCAAGTACTTGATTTACCCTTTCTTTTTGCCCATTGATTTCAGGATGATAAGCAATGCTCAAATTTAGTTGAGTTCCTAAGTTTGACTGCATGCAAGTCCAGAATCTTGAAGTGAATTGTGAATCTCTATCGGATATAATCTTCTTAGGTACTCCATGAAATCTGATAATTTCATTTATGAATACTCGAGCTACATCAGCAACTTCGTAAGTATCTCTTATGGGAATGAAATGTGCGCTTTTCGTTAATTTATCCACTACTACCAGAATGCCATTGTGTCTTTGAGAAGTAAGAGGTAGTCCAGTGATGAAATCCATAGATATGATCTCCCATTTGCTCATAGGAATGTCGTGAGGTTGTAAGAGACCCGCTGGATGAAAATGATCTGCTTTTACTTGTTCACATTCCAAACATTTTACAACAAATTGAACGATATCACGTTTCATGCCTGTACAGAAGAAGAGTTTCTTGGTATCTGCATACATATGTGCACAATACACTGCTCTGTGGGCTTCCTTAAGGATAGTGTCTCGAAGATCCCTATTATCAAGAATATGCATCCCTCCATGGAATTGTAAGATTCCATCATCTTCTAGTTCATATCCTTCAAAGTTAGATTCTTTTGACTTTTTACCTTCAAGACTAGATCTCACCTTTAAATACCAGCTATCTTTTATGAGATAATCTAGTACTCGTTGCCTTAAGTCTACTTTGATAGGCATGAGAGAGAATAATAGTGGTCTTCTACTTAAAGCATCTGCTACTACATTTTCTTTTCCCTTTATATATGATATTCCAAAGTCATATTCACTTAGGAATTCACTCCATCGTCTTTGTCGGACATTTAAATCTCTTTGTGTGAACAAATATTGTAGACTTTGATGGTCGCTTTTAAGTGTAAAACTTCGCCCCACTGGGTAATGTCTCCAGATCTTTAAAACTAGTACTACAGTGGCTAACTCTAAATCATGAGTAGCATAGAGTTCTTCATGAGACTTTAACTTCCTTGAGACATACGCTATTACTCCTCTATCCTGCATCAATACTGCACCTAGCCCTTGTTTGGATGCATCAGTACATACCGTAAAATCTTTGTCCATATCAGGGACTCTTAAGAGTGGTGCACTGGTCAGTAGTCTTTTGAGTTCAAAGAATGCTTTATTACATTCCTCAGTCCCTTCATACTTAACACCTTTACGCTGAAGGGTTTTAATCAGCTTTGCAATTTTGGAGAATCCCTCCAGAAATATTCGGTATTAACCAGCTAAACCCATAAAGCTTCGTACTTCATGTGTGTTTTTCGGTATTGGCCATTCCATGATTGCTTTTACCTTCTCAAGGTCTACTGAAATCCCTTCCCCTGATATGATATGACCTAAGTAATGAATCTTTTCCTGAAAGAATGAACACTTGGATAATTTTCCATACAACTGATGTTTTCTAAGGTAGGACAATAGTATCCGTAAATGATCTTCATGCTCTTTCTTATTCTTGGAATAAATGAGGATATCATCTAAAAATACTTGTACAAATTGATCAAGATATTCGCGGAAAACACTGTTCATAAGATTCATGAATACTGCTGGTGCATTTGTTAATCCAAATGGTACCACAGTAAATTCATAATGTCCAAAACGTGTCTGGAATGCAGTCTTAGAAATATCGCTTTTAGAAATCCTTAGCTGATGATAGCCTGATCGAAGATCAATTTTTGAAAAGACAACAGCTCCTTTCATTTGATCAAAAAGATCATCGATTCGAGGCATAGGATATCGATTCTTTACTGTAGCTCGATTCAAGTCTCAATAATCTATGCATAATCTTAAGGATCCATCTTTCTTCTTGACAAAAATTATAGGAGCACCCCAAGGTGATATACTGGGTCGAATATGTCCTATATCCAATAGTTCCTTCAATTGAATTTGCAATTCTTGAAGTTTTGGAGCTATCATTCTATAAGGTGTTTTAGAGAATGTTTGAGTACCGGATTTCAATTCAATTGTGAGATCTAGCTTTCTTACAGGGGGTAATCCTGGTAGTTCCTTTGGAAATACATCCGGAAATTTGGCTAACACTGGATATTGTTCTAAGGATGGTCTTTTTTCTTTACTTACTTCTTGAATTACATATGCCTGAGAACCTTTTCTTAAGCAACGCTTCATTTTCATTGCGGATATGTAACGCAAAGATACTTTTCTCTTGATTCCTTGAATTTGGATCGTTTCTCCTTCATCATTTATACCTAGAATTCTTTTCCCATAATAGTCTACCCAAGCTTGATGAGCTTCTAGCCAATCCATACCTATGACAAGACCATAAGTTCCTAAGGCTGCGACATAAACTTTCAGTTTAGTCGTACAGACACCTAGGTCAATTTTTCATTGATCCACACTTAAGTCTACGGATTGGAGTTCTCCTGAGGCCATTTCTACCTGTCTGAAATCATTTTTTCTGCGAGCTGCCAACCCACATTTGTTTAATGCATGTGACGAAATGAAACTATCTGTGGCACGGTATCAAATAAGATTTTTAGTTTTATACCATTTATAATACCTGAAGATTCCACTATAGTGGATTGATGTGCTTCTTGGTCGTTGTTGACTACTGCATGAATTCTATGATTACCTTGATTATTTGATATTGGTTCCTTTCCAGTCCTATGCAATATACTTGATGAAGCTTCTGGACAATCACGTTGAAAATGCGGTCCTCCACATCCCCAACAATTAACCTGTGTTGATCCTCTTGAATCAGGACGTGAATTTCTAGATAAAGAGCTCAATCCTCTCATGTTGTTTCCTCTCGAATTTCTTCCTCTATTGGCAGTTCCATGAGATGTCCATGGACTGGTGTTTGATGATTCAGCGGCTATAATATTAACTGCCATGAGAGCTCTTGTTCCTACATTTCTTGAGGTAAATCTATTACCATAAGGTGGCCTTGAGCTACCGCTTGGCTTATGGAGTGTGCATTTCTTATGTGGGTGGTCCCCACATGCCATTAACAAAACAAAATAAAATAAAATTAACTTTCCTCTAACTCCTAAGTCTTCTATCAAAAATCAAATGGACCCCGTCTTCACCAAAGTTCGCCCCTAAAATGTAGAAATAAATCTTGTCCCAAAATAATCTAGGAAGGGACATTACATTCCTCCCTGCCAAAAATTGTTTGTCCTCAAGCAATGCCTCAACAAGTGCCCTCTCTGACTATTGATCACCACTATAACCACTAATAATACCCAGGTCCCAAATGTACCATTGAGTCATCCCCAATATCAGCACTATCCCGACATGAAGGAATCCCTCGATACTAGGATCCCAAGCCATCATAATCAATGTGAATCACACCTATATCCACTCGATATCCAACCAGATACATGTACCAAAAGCCCTCTGCATACTAGCAATAAGTATAGCATCATGATAATGTAGGACTCTGTCGAACTCCCCCTAAAATTTCCCTACTAAGTAGTCCATCTCATGCACTACAAGAGTAAACTCTTGAAGATGCAATCCAATCCTGGTGGGATTGAACCCTCGTCTACCCAGGCCTCCCTTGATCTCCTCCTGTTGATCACCCTACCACACTGGTGAAGTTCCCCATACCATCAATGAAACACTAAAACCAAATGGAAGATTTGGATGACCCTCCCTTGTAGAAACTAGCTTACCTCTACGGTAGTTGAACTACTCAGCCCTGTTATGCCTATTAGCTTCACTGACAAAAGGCCTAAAATTGGATCCAAATATGCTCTAAAGCACTCCCTAAGTCTTCAAAAGTGCTCAAAGATCATCCATTGATCGAAACAAGCAAGGGAGGAAAGCCCTTGGAAGGGAAAAAATGCACTATCAGGAGGCTAAAACACTTCAAAATCAGTCAAAAACCCTTGCCACAGGCTTAAAACCCAAGAATGAATAGTTGTTGTTAGATCTAGCCAGTCAAAGGCCCAGATCTAGGCGGAAAATAGGCAATCAGTGGTCCCAAGCAATGGCAATCGGAGTTGGACACCACCGATCAACGATCGCCGATGATCGCTATCGGCGGGTCGCATCGGCGAAAGTATCAGCGGAGTATCGGTGCAGGTTATATGGAGGGTGCGACAGCGATCAGCGATATAATGTGGACCATCGATCGTGTGCGCGGATCGACGGCCCACGTTATATCGTCAGATCGCTATCGACGGAAACCATGGGGCAGGGCCTTTGCATATATAGAAGGGCGATGCAATAACGTCGGACCTGACGACATTATTAGTGATATTCTATAAGATTTCAAGTCTGCACCCAAGTGATTTTTAATGCATTTTTCAGTGTTTTCGTTGTATAAATGAAATACACAGGAAGAGGGCTGAATGCGACTTGCGATGGCGACAAGGGTAGACCTGAGAGATTGATTAGTCATATATAATCATTTTTTAAGTCCGAAAAGGACAGAAATGGGTGGGATTTTCACAAGGTTGTTATGTTTTTATGTATTTAACATAAAGAACAGTCATTCTAAATATCTAAAGGGATAACAGAGGCCTGATAGCTCTCCCTTTGCAGCATAGCTCACCCTAACAGAAACAATCATGGAGCATGCGTAGCTAGCCCTAAACAGAATCGATCAGGTGGCATAGACAGTGTGACACAACCAAATCAAACAAACATCATGGAGCATCTCTGGCTTAGGAGAACTTTCATACAGCGCAACAAGCTACCAAAATATCTGAAAGAAGTTACTCTGCTTTCAGAAGCAAAAAACTCTGATCCCATGCTTGCTTAGAGGGCATCAAATTAGTTAACGATGCATATCAGGCAGACTAAGACTCCAAGCCTCTTAGAGCTCAGGAGCATTGTAAATGAGCTATAAATAGCTAAAAACAAGATGTAATATGGGTTCAACTTCTAGAGATTATTCCTCCTCTGTTCCTTCAAGTTTCTCATCTTCATTCTAGAAATATAAGCTTATTTTACCATTATAGGTTCGACATCCATTCTCTTTGTTATTATATGCTTGCACTTGAACAGTTTTGTTCATATTTCCTTGTGTCTAAGGCCAAATAATTGTCTTCTTATCTCTGCTTTAATAACTTAGAATTGCAAGTTTCTTTGTTGCATGTAGCTAACCATTCATATGTGGCCAATGATGCCAGTATAGTCAGTATTCGCTTTTTCTGCCTGTAGCTAGTCATTCATTTATGTTTATATATGCAATCTACTGATACAGTTAGTATTTTCCATCTATCCATTAAATCTATAAACTATTGAGAACTAGTGGTTTAAAGCCTTGTGTTGTTGAGGGTGTTCATGCATGCCTTAAGTGGGAATAGAGTTGAAATGGTCATCTAACTTGATCCAAACCATCATCCATTCCAATAGTTCTGAGAAAAATATTGAAGATTATATGTTACCAAGCATCTCCAAGCTGCAACCTAGGAGAGTTTCCTGGAGTGCTAACATAATTGGCACCGTTTCCAGGGAGAGACACAGATCCAGCTTTAATGATAGACATAGTCTGGACACTTTTTCTGGTTGTAATCATCTATTTGGCGACTCTACTAGAGGCCGAACCTTTTTGGTGACTCCACTTCATAGTTCTGGCTCAGTTTGTGCGGCATACTCGGAGAAATCCTCAGAAGTCACAAGTTGATCCAGTACCTAACCCTGAAAAAATCATCAAAGAAAGAAAGGCATTACAAAAAGGAGCATCGTATTCAGGTAAACCTAAACAATCTTCTATATCTCTGCAAGAAAATCCTGTAAAAGAACAAATACATGATAAGAGTATAGCTTCTAATACTAGTAGAGAAGAAAATATCTTAGAGATTCATAAAGCTCCTTATTATTTAGGTTCTCCTTTTGTTGTAAGCCCGAAGAGAACCTCACCTCCTATCCAACATACTCCTTTAGTCCTATCAATCACTCCTTAGCCCTCTGTCAATCAGACTTCCAGTACCGATATAGCCACCACAGCTATGGTAGGTCCACAAGCACCTACCAAAATGGACAGAATCATAGCTGCTAGGTGTGGGCCTCTTGTACTACCCACTCCTTTGAATGCCATTTCTACTGGAGAATATTAGAAGTATATGCCTAAGCTCACTGGGACTGAAGGTGTTACCGCTGAAGAACATCCTGAGTCATTCTATAGCTTGCTTATAACCTGGACATTATTGAATATGACGTCCGGATGAGAGTCTTTGTCCAAAGCCTAGATGGAAAGGCTAGAAAATGGTTCAGAGAACTGACCCCAAGATCTATAGCAGATATTGAGGTTTTATATGATGCATTCATAAAGCATTGGGGGAATAACAAGGATCTACTCTACTACCACACTGAGTTTGGCAACTTAAATAGGGAAAATGGTGAGCTGTTGGAGAGTCTTTGTCCAAAGCCTAGATGGAAAGGCTAGAAAATGGTTCAGAGAACTGACCCCAAGATCTATAGCAGATATTGAGGTTTTATATGATGCATTCATAAAGCATTGGGGGAATAAAAAGGATCTACTCTACTACCACACTGAGTTTGGCAACTTAAATAGGGAAAATGGTGAGCTGTTGTTTGATTTTAATAAGAGGTTTAACCGCATGTACAACAAGATACCAGCTGAAGTAAAACCCACCACTACCTCTGATAGACTCACCTATTCCAGTGCTTTTGATTCTGAATTCTGCCTACTGTTGAGGGAGAGGCGATGTGCTACTTTGGCTGATATGCAGGATGCAGCCTTGGAAGTAGAATCAAACATCATGGCTGCAGAAAACTTCAAAGGTAATTTTGACAGAAGGAGACAGAGGGACGAGTCTTCATCATCATATGATCCTAAGATAGATAAAATGACCAAAATGATCGAGTCATTAGCCTCTGAATTTTTCAAATTAAAGGTTGAGAAGCATTCTGGGAAATGAAGGGTTAATAATACCTTTGCTCCTCCAAATCCAAATATATATAGAAGACCAGATGAGCAGTTGCAGATTTTGCAAAGAAGCAAAAAGGCCAATGAAGACCAAAGGTTGAAGGTCCCTTTTCAGAATGCAATCATCGAAGAAGAGCAGTTTGAGGAAGATGATGAGATCCATGGTATGGAAGACAAAGGCAGCACCACCTTTTTAACCAAAGCTGCTTATGAGAAGTCATTATTCGATGACCAAATCAGCCAAGAGTGGGATGGTGAAGCTGTTCTACAAACTGAAAATCAGCACCAATATAATTTGAGGTCTATGATCAATAATGTCAAAGAAACTCTTGTTCATAAAGTTGTTGTCCCTGCAGAACAGCAAGCTGATAAGCAGAAGCAATCAGCAATTGATCCTATCATTCTCAAAGCTCCATCCATAGAGGTAAGAGGCCTTAACAAGTCCCCCTCTTCTTTCAGTTCTCAATCAGAAATCCAGAAGCCAAGAATACCTATGCCCCTGATTGAACCAGTGAAGAATGAGTCCTTCAAGAAATCTATCCTTAAGGATCTTGAACCTAAAACCATCCAAGCTTCCACTGACTATGTAAATCTGCAAGATGACCAACCAGCTGTTATTCTCAGCCCAATGATCGAAAATTGTGAAGACAGCTCCCCATCATTTTATGTTTCTCTGTGTATTTATGATGAAATCCTTCACAATTTCCCTCTGAACACTGGAGTCAACCATGATCCAATGCCCAAGGTTGTCATGGATAATCTCAGTCTTGACATTACCAAGCCTTATCAGTTGGCCTCTACGCAGCTTAAAAAATCAGTTTGCCAGATCACAGAGGAAGAAGGCCCACGGATTTGGGACATGTTTTTTGATGGGGCTTGCTCTAAGGGAGTTGCAGGAACAGGTGAAGTCCTTGTGTCCCCGACACAAAAATGCATTGATTCATCTTTCATATTAACTTTTTAGGTCACAAATGACACAGCAAAGTGTGAAGCAGACCTTATCATTCAGCAGGTGTACAAAATCTCCCAATCAAAACATCCAAGGTTGAAAGCATATGGAGAGGAGGTGAAATATAGACCATCTCTACCTAATAATATCAAATGCTGGAAATTTTTTGAAGTAAAGGATCAAATCAATAGGATTTTGCAAGTCTTCGATGAATTGGCTGATATACACATTGACTAAGAGAAAGGTAAAAGGGGTCAATTTTCAGTCTAGCGACTATTTTCTCAAAAGGAATGCATCAAAGGAAGGATATGTTCTTGATGACCCATTCAATGGGATATTCTTTGAACTTTATTTTAGTTAAGGCTTTCAAGCCTCGGTATTTTAAATATGTTGTTTTCAAAGTTTTTATTTCATGCTTAATAGACTCCATGCCTAATGCAACACTAGGAGGAATATTTGACCTTGTTGTATATAGGAAAGGCATTGATCTGTAGTTCTTGAAACCTCACAAGGGAGGATTTCATCCCCAGAAGGAGCCAATGTTAGCTTCGCTGACAAAAGGCCCAAAATTGATCCAAATATGCTCCAAAGCACTCCCTAAGTCTTTAAAAGTGCTCAAAGATCATCCATCGATCGAAACAAGCAAGGGAGGAAAGCCCTTGGAAGGGCAAAAATGCACTATCGAGAGGCTAAAACACTTCAAAATCAGTCAAAAACCCTTACCGCAGGCTTAAAACCCAAGAATGCATAGTTGTCGTTAGATCTGGCCGATCAAAGGCCTAAATATAAGCGGAAAATCGCCAATTGGCAGTCCCAATCAGTGGCAATCGGAGCTAGACACCGTCGATCAGCGATCGCCAATGATTGCTATCGGTGGGTCGCATCGGCGGAAGTATCGGCACAGGTTATATGGAGGGTGCAACTGCGATCAGTGATTAAACGTGGATCATCGACCACGCACGCAGATTGATGACCCACGTTATATCGTCGGATCGCTATCAGCAGAAACCATGGGGCAGGGCGTTTGCATATATATAAGGGTGATGCGATAACACCGGACCCGACAACATTATTAGTGATATTCTATAAGATTTCAAGTCCGCGCACAAGCGATTTTTAATGCATTTTTCAGTGTTTTCGTTGTATAAACGAAATATACAGGAACAAGGTTGAACGCGACTTGCGATGGCGACAAGGGAGGACCTGAGAGATTGATAAGTCGTATCTAATCATTTTTTAAGTTTGAAAAGGACAAAAATGGGCAGGATTTTCACAAGGTTGCTGTGTTTTTCTGTGTTTAACAAAAAGAACAGTCATTCTAAATATCGAAAGGGACAATAGAGGCCCGGTAGCTCTCCCTTCACAGCATAGATCACTGTAACAGAAACAGTCATGGAGCACGCATAGCTAGCCCTAAACAAAATCGATCAGGTGGCATAGACAGCGCGACACAGCCAAATCAATCAAACATCATGGAGCATCTCTAGCTCAGGAGAACTTCCAAATAGCGCAACAAGCTACCAAAATATCTTAAAGCAGTTACTCTGCTGTCAGAAGCAAAAAACTATGATCCCATGCTTTCTTAGAGGGCATCAAATCAGTTAACGATGCATATCAGGCAGACTAAGACTCCGAGCCTCTTAGAGCTCAAGAGCATTGTAAACGAGCTATAAATATCTGAAAACAAGATGTAATATGGGTTCAACTTCTAGAGATTATTCGTCCTCTGTTCCTTCAATTTTCTCATCTTCATTCTAGAAATATAAGCTTCTTTTACCATTATAATTTCAAGATCCATTCTCTTTGTTGTTCTATGCTTGCACTTGAACAGTTTTGTTCATGTTTCCTTGTGTCTAAGGCCAGATAATTGTCATCTTATCTCTACTTTAATAACTTAGAATTTCAAGTTTCTTTGTTGCTTGTAGCTAACCATTCATATGTGGTCATATATGCATCTACCAGTACAGTCAGTATTCGCTTTTGCTGCCTGTAGCTAGTTATTCACTTATGTTTATATATGCAATCTGTTGATATAGTTAGTATTTTCCATCTATCCATTAAATCTATAAACTATTGAGCATTAGTGGTTTAAAGCCTTGTGTTGTTGAGGGTGTTCATGCATGCCTTGAGTAGGAATAGAGCTGAAACGGTCATCTAACTTGATCCAAACCATCATACATTCCAATAGTTCTGAGAACAATATTGAAGATTATATGTTACCAGGCATTTCCAAGCTACAACCTAGGAGAGTTTCCTGGAGTGCTAACGATGCTAGAATCACTTGTGCATTGTAGAAGGAACCTAACTTGTTGACATCATGACATTCTAGTCATGCCTGACTGCCTAGCATGCTTGTACGAGAGCCTCCTCTCCCATAACTCTTGGCCATAATCTATGTGATTATTGAGGCTAAGCCAATCTTGCCAAAGCGACTCAATAGTGCCAGCACCTATCACTCCATGGCTAGCCCCAACCTTGAGCAACAATTTTCCTCATCCTATGGTGAGGGCTTTAGTGATCCCCCATGTGTCTGCCTGTGAATGAATTGGTTTGCCTGTATCCTGACGGTAGTCACTAAGGAGTCGAGTATCACACCAACCCACTGGATCCCTGGATCCCATAACCATACTGGAGTTCCACAACCCCCAATCCTCTCTGCCTACCAATGTGATATCTTGCTAGCTATTGGGACCCCTCTCTGCCCTATCTCTGCCTCCTGTAGATATCCAATAGGTAGGCACCGAGCATCAAGAACTTGTGTTGCGAATATCGAGTTTCTTTTTTCCTGCCAAATCACATAACGAGATCTGTTATCCCAGCTCTTGCTGATGTGCCCGGGTACTACTGGAAGCCTAAGCATCATCCTACCAACAAGGACTATCATCCTCCACACCTCATGCTCACCTAATGCCTTGATCTATCCAACTGAAAAAGCTCCATGTAACTCCCTCTCGGTCACCTCCCCAAGTGTGAGCCTAGGGGTGGAACATATGCTACCTGGAAAATCAACCATGCCATCCCTAAGCTTGTAATCGTCAACTTGTGCACATACCAAGTGTCTCAATTGGAGAGTCTCCTCTCGGCCCATGAAATGCAGTGTCTCATCCAACTTCCTAGGGCGAGCCTCCCATGCCCTACTGCTTGAATGGAGAGTGCCAAAGGGCAACAGTCAAACCCTCTATGATTGTAAGCAACACTATAGGATGATGGGGTGGGTATGTCCCAAAGAGTATGATAAAGAGTATGCTAGAATACTCAAGAATAATCCTACTAGTGACCCTCTCTCCACCTCAGATCTGCTGATAACCCCCTCGAGGCCCTGCCTCCACTAAACATGGTGTCCGTAGATGATCAACAATGTCCTCATTGATCCTAGGTGACTTGCATCCATGGTACACCTATTGTCCTTGCCCATAAGTCTCCCTAGAAGCAACGCTCCAAGAGCCCGTTGTGCCGCATCATGTGTCACTGCATACCACCAAGTACTACCGCACTCTTCGGCATGCCATTGTACACTGCAACCTATCCCTGTACACCATTGGATACCCCCGGCTATGGCTATACCATCCTGTGTCCTGCCTATCTCTCTGCACCTATCACTCCCCGCACATGCTCAATGCGATGTGAGTCACTCCTCATACCCCAGAATGTAAACTGCAATGTTGTGGTATACCATCATGCATCTCCATTCTCCTCTGCAGGCCATTGCTCCTTGCTGCATAGCCCTGCACACCACTAGGTGTTATGGCCTAAAATTGGGTCTATATGCATCAGGTCACATCCCTCTATATAACATTGGATGCTACGACCTGACTCTATGCAGTCTTTTGTACCACTTCCTACTGCCATACCACCATATAACATATGGTACCTTGCATGTGCCAAAGTGTCTGCCACTCTACTAGTGACCCCACCATGACACGCGTCATGTCCCCTCATTGATCCTGGTAGACTTAAGCACCCTAACCCCACCCTTGCTAGAGGGGATATCTCTGTTGTGTCGATCCTCTGTGACCCCTGAGTCCTAAACCTCAATGGGAGAATGTTAAATTGGAAACTAGGGCCAAACTCCATGTGGGTCAACTTATTTATGGCAGCTGATATTTTTATTGGATCCCTCTCGTCGAAAGGTGTAGGATTGATCCAAATATCATCCGATTTCGATAAGTATTTATGGAGATATGAATTTATTTAGATTATGGTTTTATTATCTAGCCGACCAGTTCTTACGTAGGCTCAAGAAGCCCAAACGTCATGTCTATTCAACCTTACGCTTTTAGTATAAATAAGAGAGGATGTGAAGTCTTTTAGACACACTCTTCATGTGATCTCCTCCTCACCACGTCTTGGGTTTTTGGTGATGGAGAGACACACAAGAAGATATATTGGATGATGCCCCAACTCATACGTGAAAGATGCCCTAGCTTACACACTGTTCAAGAAGCCCTAAACATCTGAACGCAGTCTTGTAATGAAATCACCTAGAGTATGAGAACACATTCTTACGCTGGAGATTATACTCAGTTCACACGCTGTCCATGATGGATTACACACTGTACATGATGAGGAACGCAGACATGGAGACATTCATGCGATGTAATGGGATACGCTGTAACATACGCATATCTATATGCACAGCACCTCACTCGCTGACATAAAGACTCTAAGAAATGCAACATAATGAAGGAGCCGCAGTTATGTATGAAGCCACAGCCAAGAGCCGCAGTCATGGAAACTCAACGATATTATGCACACATTGTTATGTATATGCAAAGACTGATATCTAACGCAGTCATGGCATACGCAATTATGTATACACAGAGATTGACATCTAACGAGTCATGGCATTTACATACACGCTGTTATGTAGCCGCAGAGAGACTGATATAATATGTATGTATACACAGTCATAGCACTAACATATACGCTGCATAATATTAACGAATGAAAGCCGCAATAGCTACATGAAGCCCACAGTTTCAATTATATATGGAACACTAATAATACATGAAGCCTGCAGTTTATATATGAAACGCTGGTAATACATGAAGCCAACAGCTAAATTATATATGGAACGTTGATAATACATGAAGCCTGCAGTTTATATATGGAACGCATGTAATACATGAAGCACGCAGCTGAATTATATAAGCCTGCAGTTTATATATGGAACGCAGGTAATACATGAAGCTCGCAGCTAAATTATATATGGAACATTGATAATACATGAAGCCTGCATTTTATATATGGAACGCAGGTGATATATGAAGAACACAGTCATGTATGGAACCTGCAAGCCAACAGTGATTAGGGTTTGAAGCAGAAGGACTACGTTCTCTGCATAACTATTATAGCATAGAAGATCACTGCATATATCTCGACATTTGTCATCTGTAGGGATATTACTTATACTTGGTGATCAATAAGTATATAAGGAATATGATCTTGAAGGCTCTAATATGAATGTGCAACATGATGATCTCATCGAAACGAATGATGAAGTAAAGATGCAGCATGATAAACAACAGTGGTAGAATGGCATACATGTAGTAGCCCTTTCACAATGAACAGCAGTGATAGAATGCCATCTGTTAGAATAGCAGCATGATGATGGATAAGATCATGGACATGAGCAACGTGATTAGTGAAGTATGGTGCAGTATGAGTGGTACAGCAAGAGAACCAGATGCAGCATGATGATAGGTGAAGGAGTCACCTTGGAGAATCAGTTGAAGCAGAATGTCTTCAACTGATCTCATTGTTATAGAAGATGATCTATGCTTAGATCTAGACAAGTCAAAGTGTTTACTTATGTTGTAATTGTACTCTCTCTCTCTCTCTCTCTCTCTCTCTCTCTTTCTCTGCTGAACTTTGAAGATAAAAGAAGATTTGATCAAAGGGTTTCCCCACACATTGTGGGGTTTGTCCCTGGATCGCGCCACATCTTGTGTCCTCTTGTCTTGGCTTGTATTCTACTATTTATATTTATGTTCTATCTGCAGTTTACTTTGTGTTGATGTGATTGCTAATATGGAAAAGAAATTAAATAAATTGCTCTAGCATAGAACATACCAAAAATTAACAGAGAACATCGTCTCCATACAATATCTGGTCTAGTGGCCTACCTTGCCACCTCCTCCAACCATATCCTGCCAGAGAATGTTAATCATCCTGCACCCCCATGTGCAACCAACATGCCAAAGCAACCAATGGATTTTGCTCACAAACCACCTGGCCACTAGCACCGACTAGAAATCCCCTAAGGAATGCACATGCTTAGGCACTGGGTTGACTACCTCATCAATGCCATAACCATCCCGCACATCTGATATCAGATAGGAAGCCCCACCTAGATCCCAATGCCAACTTGGGCTTCCAGTACCCTCGATGTCTGAGAGATCCCACTAAGCTTCACTCTGGACTACGACCATCTCCAGGAGTATAGCCCACTCCACTGGGTACCAACTCAGAATCTCTCGCCATCCAACCCCAAGAGAGGGATCAAATGCACAAATTCTAGCACATAGAACAAGCCCTCCATCCTACGAGTATTGCACCCTACACAGCTCATGTCGCCTCAACTCACCATCCTGGTCAACACATAAAATTTGTCGGGGGGTCTCTACATCTCTTTCTTTATGGTGCAAAGGTAGTCTAGCAATGTTGCAAGCCCCATCTATATAAGCCCAGAGAGAGCTACTATCTGGAAGTACTGCAACTTTGTTGATGGTATGTGCATCTATCTACTCTAAGTCAGTGGTTTTCCCCAAAGAAGATTGCTCGTCCTCCTCCACCATGGTCTCAACATGAGTCACAAACTGCCCCTCCATGACTAGCTCATGCCCCTCTATGTGCTCTCCATGTTGTTGTAGGTGATAGTCATCCCACAACTCTGTCATAGGTTTAGGTGCCTCTGTACCTATCAGCTCCTCATCAAGGGTGGTGATGTCTCTCGACGCCTCATCATCCTGTCATGCGCTGCTATCACCTAAAAACTCAGTCACAACCCCGGATATCTCAACAATAGATGTCACCTCCTCAATGGTGTACATGTATGTGTTATTGAAAATTTTAGGGGCGAATCTTAGCCCAAGGGCGAAATTTAAGGGATTTTATATTTTGGAGGGGCAATTTTTTATAATACACCCATTTTCTATAGTTAGCCCAGCATTCATTTAAAAAAAAATATTTATTACATTTTAGCCAATAAAAAAAAGGCGGATAAACCGTGGAAAGCCCAATTCGCTTGGTTTGGGAGGTTAGATTTGCTTGCAATCGCCCGATTTTCTAGTTTGGGAGGTTAGATTTGCTTGCAATCACCCGATTTTCTAGTTTGGGAGGTTGGATTTGGTTGCAATTGCCTTGGTTTCATGGTTTGAAAATCGAGGGAAGGGTTGAATTCAGAGATTCTCCTATATAAATGTTATAGTCTCCATTCCTCAGTTCGTGATTCGTTGCAAGAGACTCAAACTCCATTATTGCAAGTCGTGACTCATTTTCAAGCCTTGGTTCCAGCAGTAATAGCTATAGTTGATGTAGTCATAGAGGCAGAGGCAGTACTAGTGGTCGTAAAGGCAGAGGCTTCGCAAATAGCACCAAGGTAGTGGACCTATCACATCTCCATTCGTGCAGCTTGTGACTCATTTTTGAGTCTTTGTTGCAGCACCAATAGCTATGATTTATCAATCGATCTAGTGCCAATAGTTGCAGAGGCTTCACCAATAGCACCAGGGTCTTGCGTTAGGTGGGATTGGGGTTGGTGCGTTACGTTAGTTGTCACTTTACTTCTTTGAATGTTGTGTAACAATATCTGTATAGTTCTTGTATCAAGAGGAACTCTAGATCATGCATATTCTTTCTAGATTATGGTAGTATCAATTACTTTCAACTACATGCCCACACAAGCTCAAACAGTTCTAGAAAATCCTAGACACATTCCTCTACATCCTCTGCATCAAATCTCATCTCACAAATAGATTAAAAATACCTTAAGTATAATGGAACATAGAGTGCCATTTTTGTACCTGAGCTAATGTCAAATATGCCACTTATTTGCTACTAATTCCTTCTACATTTTGTTCTTGTTCAGAAACTCGCATTACAGGTAGGAGACTTTCATTTTCCATATTTTCAAATCAATCACAATTAATTATAAGAGTAGTTGAGATTCACTAATGATGGAAACCAAAGTATCCAAATTGTAACTGTATTTCTTATTAGGGATTAGATTAGGGCCTAGATTACATAGGTACTCCCACTAAAAAACACTTCAGAAATCATTCCTCTCATTAAGTTCCCAAATATGGGCAATTTTCTTTATCAATGGTCTGCTCCAAAAAGCCAAGATATGTCTTAAAATATGCTACTATTAAGAGGGTTGAAAAATCATACAACAAATTCAGTTCAAATTTGTACATATAGATCCAAGGAGACTGATAAAATATATGCTATGAAATTTTTTCCTTAGTTAAATGAAAGAAGGATGAAATCCTTCCAGAAATAAGGTTGCACTTATGCTAGAGACCTAGAAAATGAAACCCTCATATCGACCATAGTAGTTTGCTTGAATACTTGGCACAATTCTACCTTGATTTGAGCCTTAAGAGCCATAGAATGTGTATAAATATTTCCACATAAGTATAGCTTCAAACAATATTACCAAAATATTCCTTAGTTAGGGCACATATCTTTCCTTAAAACAATGAGAATCATCAACAATAATTTCTCCGCGAATTCTCTAAATCCTACTCTTTTCTTACTGAAGAACTAACTGAAATGGCTTCATAGAAGATAAGCTTACTAATTTGAGCAAACAAGCTTCAGTCTTTTGATTTATAGATAAAGGTGGACCTTAAGAAATATAGATGTGCTTTTACCATTTTCCATATTATTAGTTCAGCAACCCATTTATATAACCCATGTCTTCAACAAATCCTAGCACATATCATGTATCCGAGAAGGCCTTCTTAAATCACTTTAACCTGTCATCAAATATAGACCCTGAGATATATTCACTGCTCAATAGATTATGAATCTCAATAATAGATTTTATTCAAGGTTCAATATGCCAAATGAAGGTACTGTACTGTACTCTTGGAAAACTGAAGCCCATACATCATCAAGATGTACCCTAACTGTCATACATAATCATACTAATAGTAACAGATTCTGACTTCCCAGGATATCAAAGAAACTACTTTAATACTCTTTAGAGATGTAGACATATGGAAAATACTTTGAAAACCTTGGTAGCTTTTCTTAAGCTATCAAGCAAGCCTTCGAACTTCTAATCAACAATTCTTCCATCTTTCATATTTTGCCACATGCATCTTTCCATATGAGTTATCAAAACTGTAAATCAGCTATATAGAATTTTGACCAATCTTGCTCAAAGTCAAATCCTAGGCAGCACCAAGAACATCGACTCTCAACCTTGATGTGCATTATACTACCCTAAAATCATTATTTCACAACTGTGTATTCAGTAGTAATGACTCATGTATAGTGATTATGATATATCTCAATGTCAAGTCTTCCACAATTCCCATCCTTTGCAAAAGGCTGTTATGGAACCAGCTCACAAAAAGATAGAAAAGATAGTTGAATGCCTTAGAATTTAGCCTCTTCGAGGGGGCAACCTCCTTTACATTACACAAATGAACAATTCTTGGATGATCCAAATGAAAAAACCTCCTCTCTATATATAGGAGTCTAAGGGGTCACAATATAACCAAGCCGACCAAACAATAATAATGTAAAGGCACAAAAATAACAATAGAGGGATTCCATGGGGCACAGTAATAACAATATGGGGACAATAGGGGCACAACAATATTAATAAGGGATAAAACTACAATAGTAATGGAGGCATCACTAGTATTATAGGGACCTAACATGCCCATCTCCTTCAAAAAAGTGTTGTCCTCAAGGCTTGAGTAGTTATGGATGCTTCTGTATAAAATTCTCATCCTCCCATGTGGAATCTTCAGCGGATAAGTTCTTCCACTTGATGAGATACTCTGAAATGGATCGATTTCGTAGCTGTCGAGTTCTTGTTTCTATGACTGCTTCTGGTTCCAATATAATTTTTCCTTCCTCGTTAAGTTCTGGCAATATTGTTTGAACTGGGAGCTTGTCGCCTATAACCTTATTTAAACAAGAAACATGGAAAACTGGGTGCACTCGAGAAGTTGCAGGAAGCTCCAATTTGTATACCATAGTACCAATCTTTTGCAACATCTTGTACAGACCATAATACTTTGGTGACAATTTATTATACTTCCTAGCTTGCTTGATGGAAATTTGTTTATATGGTTGTAGTTGTAGGAATACCCAGTCACCTACATCAAAACTTCTTTCGCTGCAATGTTGATATGCATGTTGTTTCATTCTATTCTGCGCCAACATGAGGTTATCCTTTAAGAGTTGGAGAACTTGTTGTTGATGCTCGATGTGATGTTCCAATGTTTGAACCTTAGAATTTTCTCTTAAATATGATGTGATGGATGGTGGCTGATATCCATAAAGTGCCATAAATGGGGTCATTTTTGTTGCAGTATGGAAGGAAGTGTTATACCACCATTCAGCCAGAGGCAACCATTTGACCCATTATGTCTATTTATCAAATACAAAGCAACGAAGATATCCTTCCAAACATTTGTTTACTATCTCAGTTTTCCCATCAGATTGAGGATGATAAGATGAGCTATGAGCTAACTGAGTACCAAGACAAGAAAATAATTCTGTCCAAAAATTTCCAGTAAAAATGGGATCTCTGTTACTTACAATAATATTTGGGTTTCCATGTAGCTTTTGAATTGTTTCCATAAATTCCGTAGAAACTGTACTGGCTCTAAATGGATGTGATAATGCACAAAAGTGTGCATACTTGGCAAGTCTGTCAACTACCACCATGATGACACTCTTTCCCTCAGACTTGGGTAAACCTGTGATAAAATCCATTGAAACCTCCTCCCAATGTTGGCTTGGAATGGATAAAGGTTGTAGTAGACCTGGTGTCTTAATTGTTTCAGATTTATTTTGTTGGCATACCAAACATTCAGCCACAAACTTTTGAATATCCGATTTAAGGCCATCCCAAAAAAATTCCTTCTTAACCGTGTGGTAAGTTTTTAAAAATCTTGAGTGCCCTCCTAAGGGAGAAGCTTGCAATTCCAGAAGAATCATTTGTTTAAGTTGGGAATTCTTATAGAGGTATAAGTGATCTTTGTACCATAATGAATCATTTTTCCAGCTAAATGTACCAGATGTACTGGAATCTTGTTGTAATTTTCGAATAAGTTCCCACACTTCTTCGTCATTCTTCCATTCCTCCCTTGCTTTGTTTATCCAATCTAGTTGGATAATAGAAATGGCGCACAACAATGCTTCCACATTCTCATCATTTCTTGAGAGTGCACCTTCCACAACATTTTTCTTCCCTTTTTTGTATATGATTTCAAAGTCATAAACCAACATCTTTGTGACCCATTTTGTTGTTTTTCAGAGGATAATATTTGTTCTAAAAAGTATTTAAGGCTATCATGATCTGTTTTTACTTTGAAGTGTCTTCCCATTAGGTAGGGTCGCCATTTCTTAAGTGCATGTAGTATTGCCAACATTTCCTTCTCATAAATAGCTTTGTGTAAATACTTTCCCTTGATTGTGTTAGCACTTGAAATTTCACCTCAGGCTGAGAAAGGCAAACCTCAAAGCTACATCAAACCATTCAGCCTCGTAGCTAGCCCTACGGGGCAGGAGAAGGCTCTCTCCGGTCAATCTCGGCAGATCTTCAATGGGATGAGATGACCAACAAGGTAACACTGATATTAGGCTAGTAAACTGATCAGAAAGATTGATTTTGGGGTTTTTTGGGTTTTTGGTGGCAAATTGAGGAACTGCAATTTAGGGTGTGGGGATTTGACACAGTTTCTGCAGGGGGGTCTTTGGGGCGAGATAGGAGCCTGTATTGATGCCTTTAACTGAAATGAATGGTGAGGAATGAAAGATGAGGAGCTAAAGAGAGCAAACAATCACTTTGAATTCTCTTTAGACAGAAGAAAACATTGAAATTAAACAAATTTAAAAGCAGAGCATGGCTAGCATGAATTCATACTTTAACACTTCATTTGTTTAATGTGCAGCAGTAAAGAAAGGAAATGAATCACATAACAAAGCTTACAAGAACATGAAGAACACACCATCAACACATGAGTCCACAAGAATCCCAAAGATGACTGCAAAACCCTGGTCTTCCTTAGCCAAAAATTGCAGAGATACAAGTGAATAATACAATGATAGCTTCTCCCTCAAGAGTCCAACCTCTGAAAATGATTAAGAAAATACATAATATAGGCAAGCCAACCTCTTCCCTTGCCTCTAGGGGTCGATCTCATCCTTCTAGGAGCTGTTTCAACTAATTCTAAACTGAGCACTAAAATCTAGGCAGTCAAAACAACTTGCCTCTATAAGCTAGGAAACCAATCCATTCATTAAATATTTACCCTTGACATGAATGAATCTTCTAGAAGTGTTAAACAAGAGTAAAAGTGTCTTAGAGTCACAATAATTACATCAAATATAATCATCTTCAACCCCAAAAAGTCAAACTAAGTCAAATCTGCGTTTTCTGGGCTGTACAATGCAATCTGGCAAAATCTGCTCAACGGGTCGCGCCCCCCTGCTCAACGGGTCGCGCCCCTTTGGAGCTTTGTTTGGGGCACTTCCTGGTGTCAGAATCAGGTACATGATAGCTCGTTGGAAAGGTATTTGAGTCTACTTTCCAACCCAACTAGAATTTTTCAATTTAGAGTTCATTTGCCTTGTCAAAAATCAAATCTCCCAAGACAGCTTTCTGCAGTTCAAAAAAGTGGCAGACAGTCAAATTTTTCATGTATTTTGACCTTTTGGAGGCCCAAAACTCCATAAAAACTCAAGTCCATCCATGGGCATATGTAACTTTGCATAAAAAATCTAGAAATGCTGAGTTTTTGCAAAAAGGAGCTGCCATGACAAAGGGTCTCACCGGGGGTGAGACCCGTTGAGGAGCCAAAACCTGTAAATTACCAAAAAATGCCAAAATTACCCAAAATTCTCAAAAAATTTTGGGATTTGAGCTGTGGCTAGGCTATTGAGTGCCTTGATCCTTCAGTGAGGCCTCAGCCAAGATATGGAGGGGATCGGGCCTCTTTCTCCTTTTTATTGCCTTGGCCAACCGCCTTGGATCCGGCGATTGTAATTTTGACATTTCTCTAAAACCATGACACCTGTGCAAAAAGTGAAGGAGGTTTTTCTTCTTTGGCATGTTGTGGACAAAAAACTCTCTCAGTTTTCCAAAATTCATCTTTTATTGCTCTGGAACATCATTTGAGTGCGACTTGTCCCGATGTGTGAAACAAGGAATTTTGTCGAAATGGAGCGAAATGAAGGGGATAGGGGGCTTCTAAATTCTTGGGGAAATTTTTGGGAGTAGGGAGGGATGTTAGGGAGCAGAGGAAAGTGGAATCTCAGAGATTGAGCAAGGGGAAGGGGTCCAAAAGGGAAAAACACAGGCCAAACCTAGAAAATTGCCAGGTTGTAGCTAGAAACTAGGGTTTGTGCAAAAATGAGGAATTTGGCGGATCTAAGGGATGGAAAGTGTTTGATAAGGTACTTTAAGGATAGGGAAAGGTGTATGAACATCAGGAAACAAGTTTTGCCGGTGATTTGACCATCCAAGAGAAATTGCCTTCAAAACCTTAGGAGAGGGAAATGACCTTGCCTAGGTGCAACTGAAGCATGAACAAGGTGTGAAATGACTCATTAGACACTGACATGATAATGACAACCCTATGAATGACGATAAACTCAGCTTGAATGGTGACATGGACTGACATTTGGGCAAACCCTAGACCTAATGCCTAGTGACCAAATTTTGCTTGAAAACTCTTTGAAATGACAAAATTTGACCTTGACACTCTGAGACCACTTTGTAAGAGCATATTTGATCACTGGAGGAAGGCTGGAAAGACTGACACTAACAGATTGGACGACTTTCAAAAGCAATGGGTCTTTCATCTTGCATTAAAACAGCACCAATTCCATTTCTGGAAGCATCATATTCCACAATAAAGGTTTTTTTGAAGTCTGGTGTAGCTAAGACCGATGCTTGGCACATTACCTCTTTAAGATGTTCGAAGGCCTTTGTTGCTTCTGGAGTCCATGAAAATGCATCTTTCTTCAACAATGTTATTAGAGGTGCTACCATTTTCCCATAATTCTTAACAAACTTGCGATAATACCCTGTCAACCCGAGAAATCCTCGCAAATTCTTTATGGATGTGGGGATTTCCCATTCCTTAATGGCTTTAATTTTGCTAGGGTTTACTTTAACTCCTTCATGAGATACAATATGACCCAGATATTCCACCTCTTGTACTCCAAAGAAACATTTGGATCTTTTTGCATATAATTGTTTCTCCTCCAATAGTTGTAGCACCCTGTAAACGTGTTCAACATGATCCTTCCAAGACTTGCTATAGATTAGTATATCATCAAAAAATACTAACACAAATTTTCTAAGGAAGGATTTGAAAATGGAATTCATCAAACCTTGAAATGTAGAAGGTGCATTGGTAAGGCCAAAAGGCATGACCAAAAACTCATAGTGACCCTCATGAGTTCTAAATGTTGTTTTTGGAATGTCCTCAGTCTTCATTCTGATTTGATGATATCCTAAACGAAGATCTAACTTGGTGAAGTAAATTGATCCATGCAATTCATCCAATAATTCATCAATGACAGGAATGGGAAACTTATCTTTAATAGTGAGCTTGTTGAGCTCCCTATAATCCGGACACATGTGCCATGATCCATCCTTATTGTGCACCAATACTACTGGAGCAGAGAAAGAACTTTGGCTAGGTTGAATTATACCAGCCTCAAGCATTTCTGCAACCATACATTCAATTTCACTCTTTTTGGCATAGGGATATATGTACAGCCTGATGTTTGGAGGAACACTTCCTGGAATAAAATGAATAGCATGATCATGATCACGAATAGGTGGGAGACCTTTGGGAGTCTCAAATACCTTGGAATGATTGTCCAAGACATTTTGGAGATCTGGAGAAATAGATTATTTCGATGTGGAAACATCTAACGAACATAATTATGCAAGTACACCTCGTTGTTCCTTTTTTAGAAGCTTTGTCATACCGTTAGAGCTTATTAATTTTACTGGTTTCCCTATAATACACCTTAATTCAACTTCCTTTCCTTCGGCATAAAATTTCATGAAAATTCCTTGAAAGTTAAAAGCTATTGTACCGAAGGATTGTAGCCATTGGACTCCTAGTACAACATCAGCACCTCCCACTGGAATGGAAAGAATTTGGCTATTCAATACATATTCCCCATGGATAGCTTGATATTATGGCACTTTCCAAAGCAATTTATCATTCCTCCATTTGCAACCATCACTTGACACTCTAGTGCTGGATATAGGAAGCAATTCAATTCTTTTGCTATCTTACAATGAACAAAATTGTGGGTACTTCCTAAATCAATCAACACTATTACCTTTTTCTTCTTGATATGTCCTTCTATCTTGATGGTTTAAGGAGTGGTAATTCCAGCCAATGCATTACAAGATATGTTCGGATTCATTTCTTCTTTATCTAGGCTTTGTTCCTGGAGTATATCCTCTTCTTTTGACCTTTCTTGTTCCTTTTCTTCTTCCTCTTCACAATCTATGTAGAATAATTTCTTCTCGACACACTTATGACCTTTAGTGTATTTGTTATCACAACTGTAACAAAGCCCTTTTGCTCTTTTTTCTTCCAATTGTTGTGGTGTCAACCTTATAGGTTGGGAAGGCTAGGGGCAACAACACTTCCATATTTATAGTTGTGAGTGGTAGGTTTCCTGGTTGCCATAATTTTGCTTTCCATTTTTCTTGCTAACTTGAATGCCTTCTCTAATGAATTAGGTTCCAAAAGGCAAACATCATGTTGGATATTATCCTTTAAAGTCCCTATGAACACATCAATCCTATGCTCCTTTGGAATATTCTTTACCCATATGTTCAATTTTTGGAACTCCTCAATGTGCTCCATCATTGAACCCTTTTGTTTGAGACTTATCAATTGGCTAAAAAAAGTGTTGCTTTTTGTATCCTCATAATGTGTTGTCATTTCTTCCGTAAAAATTGCCCAAGTGATAATTTTTTTACTAGAGCAAAGCCATTGATACCATACAAACTGATTTGGTTCCAAATATAAAGTTGCAATACGTACCTTTTGTGTGTTTTTCACATTATTGAGATCGAAAAATTGCTCTATCTGTAGTATCCATGTTGCGGGATCCTTGCCATCAAACTTCCTCATATTGATTTTTGGAATATGGTGGGTCTTCGATCCAACATTAGAGTCTATGAAATCATGATTAACATTGCTTTTGTTCTCATCATGAGTTTCTTTTACTACCCTTTCACCATTAGTGACCATTTCTTCTACCAACTTATTCAAATTTATCTTCAATTCTTCCATCTTACCATCCATGTCATCCATTTTAGCGTCCATGCCATCCATCTTAGCTTCTACACCTTTCTTTAAACAATCCATCTTAGCTTCTACACCTTTCTTTAAACCATCCATATTAGCTTCTACAACTTTCTTTAAACCATCCATCTTAGATTTTGTTACTTTTTGTGCAAGTGACATTTGTTGCACTTGGTCTCATAATTTTGATATATCATGTTGTATTTCTTCCTCTTCTTCATGAGTCATGCTAGAACTTTTAGGTTGCTTACTATTTGTTTGCATTTTCTTTCCTCGGGGCATCAATTACTAATAATAATGCTTTACTATGCCCTTTGAATTCCTTCAAACTAATTTTTCAAACCAAGCTTATGCAAAAATTTAAAAAAAACTACACACCTTTTTTTCACTTTGTAGGAGCTCGATATTGAATTTGATGTATCTCTGTAATTTCGGATCATCTAGTTCTGAAATTGTGATCTGTAGTAGCCCTCTGTGTCCTCTTTCCAATGCCACCAGTCTGTTCGAATTTAGATTCTCCAAGGCAGAGTTATGCACAATCTCCCAAGATGACCTGATTATAGACCTTTCGAGAAGAGCTAACTTGTATGAAGTGCCACGTGTCACTGTTTTGACCTTAGTATCTGAAAAATATATACATGACATTACAGTTCATCCTATTTCTGTAACTTCTTACAAAATTTCAATCTGATGTTCGAAACAAAAGTTCTGACGATTTTCCCAAGGTCACCTGTTTGGAATGTAATTCAGGGGTCTGCAAAAAGGCCAACTTCCTCAAATAATATCTCCGCAAATATAGTGCGAAAAGCTCTAAAATTCGGACCTGAGGTTCAGCGTGATTTTGTCTAGAATGAATTTTTTATTTCGCTTCTGAAACGTCACACAAAAAAAAAAAAAAAAGTTTAAACCTGAGGTTCAGCGCGATTTTGTCTAAAATGAATTTTTTGTTTCACTTCTGAAACGTCGCAAAAAAAAAAAAAAAAAAAAAAAAAGTTTAAACCTGAGGTTCAGCGCGATTTTGTCTAAAATGAATTTTTTGTTTCGCTTCTGAAACGTCGCAAAAAAAAAAAAAAAATTATAGCGAAAATTCCACGATGACCTATTTGGAGCAGCGAAACCCTAGAATCCAAAGCTCTGATACCAAATGTTATGGAACCAGCTCACAAAAAGATAGAAAAGATAGTTGAATGCCTTAGAATTCAGCCTCTTCGAGGGGGAAACCTCCTTTACATTACACAAATGAACAATTCTTGGATGTTCCAAATGACAAAACCTCCTTTCTATATATAAGAGTCTAAGGGGTCATAATATAACCAAGCCGACCTAACAATAATAATGTAAAGGCACAAAAATAACAATAGAGGGATTCTATGGGGCACAGTAATAACAATATGGGGACAATAGGGGCACAACAATATTAATAAGGGATACAACTACAATAGTAATGGGGGCATCACTAGTATTAAAGGGACCTAACAAAGGCATACAACACCTACTCTCAACAAATGTAACTATCTAAAATTGTTGTCAATAGAATATCTGGAGAAGCAATTGAAGTGACCTTTCGAGCTATTTCTTTATAGAGTGACTTGATACTTTAATCTCCAGAAGGGTTATAGAAATATTCAATATTAGTAAGCCACCAATCAATTATGGATGATCAAGTGAACAATGTAATCATCATATTGTTCCAAAGGTGATCTCCACAAGATGAAAAACTTTTGACAGATTGCCTCAGCTTACATTCTTCATATTTGAGCGACAGAGGTATTTCAACTAATAGAATTAAATCTTCAAATATTGACACAATGCAAGGGAATGATTAACTTAAACCCTATATGATTTTCTGAAAACTTCTGTCATTTATCATCACCCTCAAGATTGTACAATTTATAATTACATCATATACCAGCAGCTACAGGGTTGACTGTGCTAAAGACTTAACCTTGTCAACGTTACTTCTATGCAAGGTTCTTGTCAAATTATAACCCAGATCTAAGAGATATATCACAACTACTTTTCCAGGGCATTGTTATAAGGTCGTATTACAAGAGCAAGTTGTCTCTAACTAGATTATAATTCAGACTGCTTCAAATAATAATCACAGGTGTGAGATTTATTAGTACTAAGTTAATGACATCTGAATTATGTTATACTACGAGGTTACAACAGTACAATTATGTTATACTACGAGGTAACAAAGATGCGACAAAGTTGTTGGTCTTAGTGTAATAAAAATTATTAACGAACCCACCACTACAACTTAGATGGAGGAACCTTCAACATCTCCATTCTTAAATGTTCATGGTGGTAAATTTGGGGTGAAGGAAAACAAATTGTTCAGTCATTGTGTTCGACACTTAGAAAGAAAAATCAAGAAGCAGTTGAGCACGAGTGCCATAACTCTTTGGAGACTTCATTCAGAATGTGAGAAGGAAAAAGAGAATTATATCTTTCGTAGTGGAGGCTGATAGATATTAATTTTCTCTACAAAGGATTAGATTTTAACATGAATAACACAAGACCAAAGTTTGAAGATCTCAACACTAATTTGTTTGGAAATTCCATGCAAATAGTGAAGAAACATCTGGAAGGCACCAAGATAAACATAGACAAAATTGACGAAGTTGTATTAGAATAGGGGGTATTCTTTTTGGATCTTGTTTGGGCTACCTTCTGTAGTTTTTTTCCATAAGAAGGTCATGTTGTGATAGGAACTACAGCCGATGGAAGTGTCCTTACTCTGAAATTTGATCCAAAATAACCGTATGGAAGTTCTTTGTTGAGATCTAGTTCAGTGCTTAATTTGGCATAGGTGAATACTCTAGTTTTCATGTTCTTGTTGCTTGAGTTAATATATTTTCCAAAGGGATTCCCAATTATTTCACAGACTTCTTATTTTCAAAGATGGAGTGGAATATTTTGGAAGCCTCGCCCACACTAGTGTGGTGGTGACAAACATTTGCTGGAATGGATTCTGGAGACCATGGCTTCAAGAAGAATCATGCTCTTTCCCAAAACCAAGATCTGCCAGTTAAGGTTCTAAGGTTCTAACTCTCTCCTTTGAAGTTTTGAGATAAAATAGAAAGAAAACATTTGGCACATAAGTTAATGTAATAATTCTAGCCCAGTTTTTGGCTATTTTTTAATTACAATTTCTCCATTTGGCCAGATTCTGTTGAATTTGTAGATGTATATGCATTATATATAATGATGGCGTTTTTTTTAGCTTTGTTCTAAGGCGATTATAAGGATTGTTATTTTCCAATTTATCTATAGTGAGGATAATCTGTTATACAAGGTGTTTCTTTTCTTTAATGTCCAGTACATGTGTTCCTGCATTGACTGCTTATATTCACGTTGTTGTTTTCTAGGCAATGCTTGAGCCTTGAGGTTTGTTGGACATAATTTAAAGGGTGGAGTGTTGTTGTTGTTGGGAACTGACCTTTGATTAAACAAAGGTGATGTCCTAAAGAATTTGAGGTGAGAATCTTCCTTTGGTTTTTGTCCCTTCAGTGTATTCTGACTTCTAGATTAGTTATACCGTGAATGTTATACTTGGTTTGTGAAATCAAGTGATTTCATAGCTTTGCAATTTCTTACGAACCTAATTTCTTCGGAGTAATAAATGTAAAGTCTTCTTTAAAATATCTACTTATCTTCTATATATTTTATCAAATTTCTCTTTAAGCATCCGAAATACATTGTTTCTAGAGGAATCTATTAGAGGAATGGTTTTCCTCATACTTGCCATGATCTAGGTGCCCATCTAGGGCCATCTAAAAAATGGGCTTGATATTGCTAGTTTTTGGGTCATATATAGTTGATACATATTTTTGGGCCTTCCCAGTCACTTTTTCAGGTTTTGATGCCCAATGATTGAGCATCTAGTTCAATGTGCAATTCCTCTTTCCAACAAGTTAAAGAAGACTTGAAATGGAGCAAGAAGAGAAAAGTTACGGTCTTGGCTTTTTCTTGGATAGTTTAGTCACTAGTGTGCAAACTCTCTTGGATTTTTCTTGGATAGTTTAGTCACTAGTGTGCAAACCTATCTCAAGATACCTAGTGAAAGCAACATATAGAGAAAATGTGGAAGTCAAAGGACATGGGAAAATGGTGCAACACCCATAAAATCTTTTGGCACAACAATGACAAAGTTATGCTCAACCATGGTTATTATATGAGCTTAAATCCTCAAACTTGATTTAGTGTGAAGGCCACCAGATCCCATGGATAAGGAAATAAAATTAATCATCAACATAGAATCCAACGTCACAATCACGTTGCAAAGGTCACTAGAGGAGCTTGGGGAAGGTGAATGCCTCTTCCACTTGCAAATGTAGGTGAAGGGGACATCACTTCATGTAATTGTTGCTAGCATTGGTCAAGAGAATTTGATCTTAGTTGAGATTCTATTCGGATTAGGGATTGAGAGAGAAGCTAGAAAGCACAACGAAATGCTAGAAGTGTGTAACAAAATTACCGGAATTTAGTAATTTGAGTAGTGAGATTCTAACATAGTTAGAGGAATCCATATAAATTTAGGGGAAACAACATCCTTCTGGGATGCAGTAGAAACTTCCTCACTATAGTAGTGAGAGCACATTGATGGAGGTACAGAGTGCCATTCAAGGAGCCATTAAACACTGCAAGTTGTCCAGTTACATTGGAGGTAAGTAGTGTGGTAGCAGCCCTGATCTGTGCAGAGAGGCACTTCTCTTATGTTTTGAAATGGTCCTTGTTGAGGTTGACAAGGATTCCTTTCTTATTATGTTTGTTCATCCTAATGACAATTCATCTTATGTTTTCAGTGTTCACAGTGGTCCTTGTAAATCCTGATCCAATTAGACATAGCTATTTATTTTATTTTTTCGCAACAGCCCTTACAGATCCTCCAGAGCATTCCCCATCGCTTTTCTAATTATCTCTATTTAGAGTTGGCAAAATTTCTAGGCTCAGATCTCAGGGATTAAACCCCTAAATAGAGCACATTAGGAACCTAAGCTCTCACCTGCATTCTTCATACTCAGGCATTATTCTTATTATTTTCATACCAGTGCATATAGATCCTGTTAAGGATTCCTCTTATGGTTTTGCAACAGTGACTACACTGATAAGCATCCATATTATACCCTTGTAAGCATATATTTTACTCATGTAATTATTTATGGCATTATACCAGTTGGGCAGGTAGAAGTCAAGGATTTAGTTAGTGGTGCCTACAGTTTGTGAGATCCTGATAATAATTTGTGTGAAAACATTACTGATTTGGCATAGAATAGTCTATTTGACAGTTTCTTTTTGGCTATCCAGGGATCTTTGATAAATTTAATAAGCACATTTTTCTTTGTATAAATGTTGTAGATTTTGATTGAAACCATCCCCTACTCCAAGTTATCTGGATATGCAGTTTTGTTATTGTTTTCATAATAGCTCCCTTTTCTTCTTTGCTGCTTGTGTGCACCTTCCATGTGATGCTGAGAATGTGGACCCCAAACAAGTGTGGAGTTACTTTTGAGCTTCTCAGCTTCCTCATTTCAAAACCAAAATATCTACTAAATTAGGAGACAACATTGAAGATGAACACATTAGGTTTTAGTTTTATAGTTTCTGCATTTTTAATATGCACTATGTTTTTTCCAAGGCTGACACCGACTCAAACTAGGCCTTCTATACAAATTAAAATAGTTGATCTAGCTGGTGATAAAATTGATTTTAAGAGTTGCAATTATTATTTATTTCTATGGGATGTCTCAAATTTGAACACCCTGAATCAAACTTCATAGCATTGGACTGAATCTTCCCAATGTCTTGGATTGCAGATACCCCAAATGGTCCAAATTTAAAATGTTCTAATGACTCCTAAGGTGACTCTTACAAAGGATGACCCCATGCAAAAGTGTTGCATCAGAGCTTTCAAAGTGCTGCCACAAATCTTCAGAAGAAAACCATAGTATTAGAAGCAGAGTGTGAATGTTACAAATTTTGAAATATTTAGATGTTGTGTGTACAAAGGTTGGTCATTATTTTATATATCTCGATTTTTATATCACCAATATTTATATCATTATTGGTCAATGTAGTTAAAGCAAATTGTTCTTAGTGCACTAGGGTAAAGCTTTGCCTGTGAAGTTATAAGCTAATAAAATTTTACTTGGGTACAGTTTCTTAGCTTCAAAAGCAACATCATCAGTTTCCTTTTGTGTATCCAAGGATCTTGATAAAGGTAATAACCACATTTTTCTTTCTATAAATGTTGTATCTTTTGACTGGAACCATCCCCTACTCCAAGTTATATAGATAGGAAATTTTGTTATTGTTTTCACAATAGATCCCTTTTCTTCTTTGTAGCTTGTGTGCACCTTCCATGTGACACTGAGAATGTGGACCCCAAACAAATGTGGAGTTACTATCTTCCTCAGTCAAAAACCAAACGACCTACTAAATTAGGAGACAACATTGAAGATGAACACGTTAGGCTTTAGTTTTATACTTTCTGCATTTTTAACATGCATTGTGTTTTTCCCAAGGCTTTCACCGACTCAAACTATGCCTTCTATACAAATTAAAATAGTTGATCTAGCTGGTGATAAAATTGATTTTAAGAGTTGCAGTTATTATTTATTTCTGTGGGTTGTCTCAAATTTGAACACCCTGAATCAAACTTCATATCATTGGACTTAATCTTCTCAATGTCTTGGATTGCAGATACCCCAAATGGTCCAAATTTCAAATGTTCTGATGACTCCTAAGGTGACTCTTATGGAGGATGACCCCAAAAAAAGTGTTGCATCAGAGCTTGCAGAGTGCTACCACAAATCTTCAGAAGAAAACCAAATTATCAGAAGCAGAGTGTGAATGTTTCATGTTTTGACATATTTAGATGTTGTGTGTACAAACGTTGGTCGTTATTTTATATATCTCGATTTTTATATCACCAATCTTTATATCATTATTGGTCAATGTAGTTAAAGCAAACCATTCTTAGTGCACTGGGGTAAAGCTTTGTTGTTGAAGTTATAAGCCCTCTATGCCCTCAATGCAGTGGCAATTAATTTGATAGATGAAGAAAGCTTTATAATGACATCTATTGAAATGTCAATTATTTAAGACTTGGCATATTCTTAGTTATACACTTGTAAGAATTATTTTTTCTCTCTTAGTTAAGATTCCATTGAGTAAAATTATGATAATGCTTTATCTTGAAGATTCCATTTAAATGAAATTCTTATCAATGCTTTATATTTTCTTGCAGATTCGAGCATTAGAAGTCAGCCTATCATATTTCATTTATGATTTCTTTTGTTGCCTTTTTGACTCTCCTATCAGCATTTCAAATTGTATCCATAAAACAGTGAGCATATTGGGTCTACTTGGAGGCATTTCTTATGGTCCAAGGATCAAAACACTATTGCCAGATCATTTTCACAGCAAAGGTCCAAGGAGATATCATTGGCCCAACAGTTGAAGCAGCAACACTCAGCATCTAGGAGAAATATGCTCATCCAATGAGAGAGAGTAGAAACCATTATGTTGAACACCAACATTATGCACCCTGGGTTGGAGGAGAATCACATTCGGTTTCTTCTGATTTTCCTACATAAGGATCTTCCAACTTTTGTTCTACCCACAATCATCATTGTCACAAGTAGTTGCATCGTCCTTCTTTACCATCGTCTGGGTCTATGATTTTTCCCCTAATTAGGTATATTTTTTCGCATAGGAATAGATCAGGCCTTCTTCATGATTCACCCTTGTCCTCCTCTCTCTCAAGGGAAGATATTGCATCTAATATATCTCCTGTTGGTGAATGTGTTTGGAGCTCTCTGCATGAGCCATTTCCTTTAGCACTGTCTAGGGAAGCTATTGTAGCAAACAGAGCAGGTACAAATGCTAGAACTATACGTAGAAGAGCATCTCAACAAGTTCCCACCCCATTTGAAGAACGAGATAGATATGAAGAGGAAAGGCTTAAAGGCTATCTCCCAAGGGATAACAACATTCTATAGAACAAAGAAAACACTCACCTATTTCTAGTATTGATGACAATTTCTAATTGTCACCTATTTCTAGTAGGATGTCATCTACTTCTGTTAAAGATTGGAGACATCCTCTGCAACCTCTAGCTTCTCCTTCTTCTCCGTTACAGGCATGGCGGATTTGCATTCTTCTCTAAATGAAATCTTTGACAAGTTTGGTTTTTGTATACTTGTTAATTTTTTAAGTTTGGGAAATATTCTAAAATTGACCAGATTATGACCATAGCCTATGTATATTATGACACTATAGGAAATGTTCTCTAAAAAATATCACAGGAAAAACTACTTTTCTCAATGTCTAAAATCTTTTTCAGACACACCATATCCACTGAATGTTCATGTGTGACAGTAGCTTATGAATGTGATGGGGATTTGCTTTAGCAATGATGGATATTCTCGTGTCATTCACTGTTGAAACTTGAAATTTTGGATGGTGCTAGTATTTCAGAGTTAAGGTTTCTGTGATATGATTTAGGTGGAGAAATATTTTTCAGACACGTCACTTCATAGATTTGTTGTAAATATTTGGTGTTAATGTTCCCAAAAAAAAATTGTTGATGAGTAATTTTCACATTCACAATTAGTCGGACCATCTTTATCAATATGAAAGTTGGTATTGAGATGCAAGTTGCTATGTCCCAGGCTTGATGTGATGGCATCTTCCCTTAGCATACTAACACCCCATGCGTTACAAACTATGTTGTGGTTGTTATCTGATATGCAATTCCAAGCTATTGTGAACTCTTTGTTATGGTTGTTATTTGGGTTGCAATTGCAAGCTATAACTATAGTGGCAAATCCTTATGGTGGTTTATGTAACCTAAATGTCAAATTTTCTAGTTATCGTGAGCCAACAAAGTGTTGAATTCCCCACTTGTATGTCAACTGAGCTTTAAAGATAAGGCTTCAAGGACAAGTAAAAAGGTTTCAGAGCTCTCTTAAAATACCATAGGTTGAAGAAGGCTTGGTATAGGTAACAATTGAGAAGCAATCAGAATATTCTATGACTTGAATATAAATGAATGCTATCTAACAAGATCAATTGAACGAAGTAAATTAGTGCCAAGCATTGGATTCCTAGATAAATTATCTAGCAACTGTTACTCCATTGCAGAGGCTTTCGATTTTTCCACATGGATTGAGAAATAAAAAGACAGGGAAGAAGAGTTTTCAAAGTTATCCATGGTTTCTCCTCTGAATTCCTACGATTGGATTCCTAGCTCCATTGTTGCTCCATGCTTTCTTCCAATTATTGCTCCATTGTAAACATTTTAGACTTTTCCACATGGAGTGAAAAATCAAAAGAACAGGGAAGAAGAGCTTTCAATGTTATCCATAGTTTCTCATCTAAAATCCTACCTTTCACTCTTTTGGTTACCCTACAACTCATCTTCATAATGAATTCTTCTTCAAAAATCTCTCTCTCTCTCCGAGGCTAAAGTTTTGGCTTCTTTTTGTCAATACAAATAAATAATTGGCTGAGGACTAAAGCCCACTATTGCTTTTAAGTCATTAATACTATTAGTCTCTCCTTTTACTGATAAATAGAACCAAAAATGTTGTAAACTTACCATGGAATGATGGAAATGTTCGCTTGACTCTAGAATACAAGTGCCTACAACATTGTGGAAGCTGATGATATAGTTTAAGATATCAACGCAGTGAATCCAAATCTCTCTTTGTGGTCTATTTTTCCTCGAAACGTTTCAACGGGTTATATGTAGGCTTCATTTCGAATTTACATCTGGGTCAGAAGTACAAAGCTTAGCGATCAAAAAAACAATCAAGACATCCACCATGAATTGTAGAAGCAGTCGCCTTTTTTTTTCAAGAATTTGAATATTGAATCTAATCCTATGTATCATTTATGTTGGAAATTGTTTATGAAAACGTGGAAAATCCCTTCAAATAATCACCTGCCCAATACAGCCCTATGCTTCCCTCTCTTGTATTTAAACACCCAAGGAAATCCTCTCTCTTGAATCAAGCACTAATAACTGTAATTAAAAGATGGAAATTAAAACACTTTAGCATCCACCCCTATGTCATGAACGATTCTCCACAACCACATTCACCTTTGGGATTTGGATTCATAAAAATAAAATTTGACTTCTGCTATTTCTTGAAACAATTGCCCATGATACATCAAGTTGAGAAGCAATCTATGGAAGTTGGTATAGGTAACAGTTACTTAAGGCCAAGAAGCAATCGAAAAGGTATGTTAATTTGTGAAGAGACGCTTCTATGGTATTTTAACAGTTGTAACAGGTAGATTATGTTTCTATTCTCAATTGGTAACAATGTGGTAACAGTTGTGATAGGTTTCAGGGCCTTATTTTATACATGGGCATTGTTTCGGCAAGTATATTTATATTCACTCTAAATTTACATATTTCATTTGTGGTTATCCCAATTGCTAAGAGAGACTCAAAGAGTAACCTTTTTTGTACATTGAGTACCATCATATGTGGAATAAAATAATAGACTCGAATCCTTTAGTTTCTTGAAAACTAGTACAAGAGGAGCTCATGTAATAACTTTTCCTACCTTTTGTAGTTTTTATGTATGGTGAAAACATCTTTGTCACTTATAGCATGTCTATTAACATCTCATAGGCTCATGTGATATTTAAAAGTTATATGCATGATCCAAGCCACTTCTCACATTTAAATAGGCCTATTCTTAAGGATTAGAGACGTTGGCATTTTTTAGATTCTCTAAATAGCAATCAAGTGCTTGTATGAGTCTGTCCTGGATTGTCTCCATGTAGCACACAAATTTTATCAAGAGCACTAGTAGGTTCAAGCAAGGGTGTCCATTATCTCCCACCTTGATTGGGATTTACATCAATGAGCTGGAGTTTTTCCTTAATGGGCATACATATGACAACAATGGGTGCAAGTTTTCATTCCTATTCTTCTTTTCGTTGATGATGCAATCCTTTTGACTTCTTTCCTCAAGGGTGTGCAGAGACAGACAACTGCATTAGCACTTTTTCTATGACCTTCATAGTTGATGGTCAACTTGGGTAAAACTGAGCGGTTACGATCTTCAACAGGTAGGAAGGGTCTTCTTAGATTATCATTTCTTCCTTAGGGTGAAGGAGATTGAGATCACCAACTCATATTACATACTTCAGTGTTCAGTTCTTAGGGTCTCATTTTAGTTTAAGGCATGTTCAATCTTGGGTCAATAGGGGCTACATTTATTTTGCCCTGCTTAAGAGATAGTGTTTATGACATCATTTCTAAGAGATGTTGACCAAGATGGTAATAGTCTTAATTTACTTTCAAACCTAATTAATTAGAAAATCAAAAAACCAAAATCTCTATTGAAATTTCAATTTGATTTTTACTAGGAATTAGAACACATCATGCTAAAGAAAGTAGCAACACATGCACATATCTGAAAATCAATTTAAATCATTGTTTGTTGTCCAATTTCCTTGAAATTTTGCTTGCTGCTTAAATGAACAATCTATAACTACTTTTCTTTTCACCAAGGCACAAAATTTCTCAACATAGAATCAATGTAACGAAATAAGTTAAAGACACAATTACATAAGAGACACTAATTTTCAAGGGAACCCAACTGGGAAAACACTCTCCTTGTTGTGGTATTTTATTGATAGGGTATACAAATCAAATACAATGCAAATTGTCTATTTAGAATAAATTTGTTCTCCTTCTAACCTAACCTAAACTTTCCCTGAACATTACTTGATCACAACTACTATCCTTTGCACATAAACATGTTTGAAATCCTTTCGCACTAGCCTCTCTTCTTGGCTCATAAACTCATGCACACAGGGCCTCCTATTTTGTAGCACAAATCTCTTATTTTGTGCACACTTGGTACTTAATAATATGCACACCAGAAGCAAGAAGCTCACACAATTCTTGTGCACTTTCTCACAAACTTGTGCTTTTTTGCCTTTTCTCACAACCTTGTGCAGAAAACAATTGTTGAATTTTGTGCCTTCATCCTCCTTTTATGCTATTTGATCATGCTATAATTGGCAAGTTTATTTTTAGAACTCAGTCTTGTGATTGATTTGTTAACTAAGTCAAACTGACTCTTCTAACTCGTCCTTGCCACAATTAGACATTGAGGCTCTCACTCGTTTTTTTCCAAATATAAACTCACACTTGGAGAGCCACATAATTGAGCCTCCAACTAGCACATGAACAAACTAACTCGTCCTTTTCCATGAACTCGTAATTGACAAAAGAACACGTTGAAGTCTTTCTTGACTAAGGCACAAGTTAAGAAGACCTTCACTCGCTATTATTTTCAACATTTTTCATTGTTGAAAATAGGAAATGCATGAAAAGATTTAAATTGCACCCTTCACTTACTACTTCCCACTACAAAAAATTGAATGAACTTCACTCACTTCCCCCCACTATGATAAATTGAATGAAATAAAACCTATACACTTTCCTTCTCCTTTCTATACTAGAAGGCACAATGAATTTGGACACATGCATGACAATTCTTCAACTGAAATATACCTAAACCCTAGATGGATTCTTGGTCTTGAGATTAATGGCTTCAACTTGCATGAAAGATTTTGTGAAATGTGAAATGTGGAGTTATATCACATTCTGTGAAATGTTTGGCTTGTCTATTGAGACTTCCCCTTCCATCTATTGATATTCACAGTAGAAATATTACCTCCTCAGTTTTTAATATGGTCCTAACATCAGGAAAGAGTGACAATCCCTTAATGCAGTCTTATGTTAATTTACTTGTTATGCTTTTGAGACATGCAAATACAACCATCTCAAATGATCCATTAAAGATGCTTCTCCAATGTCCACTCTTTGTAAATTTAGAGAGTATATCAACTATCATTGCACTATCACTTTTGAAAGCAATTGTTAGGTGACAGCTGCTAGTTCTAGATCTGTATGATTTAGTCACTAGAGTGGCATGTTTGATGGTAACTAGTCAAGCTCGTCTGATTCACCAGCAATGTTGTCAAGTTATTTTACAGTTTCTTCTTGAATACCCTCTTAGTTCCAAGCGACTGCAACAACCCTTGGATTTCCTAGCAATTCACCATTTCTTAATGATTCACCATTTTGTACTAGTGATTCGCCATTTCTTAGTGATTTCCATCTTGTACTAGTGATTCGACATGATTTTACAAGATAATATAATCTAGTGAGAGATTCGCCAATATATATATACATATATATATATATATATATATATATATATATATATATATAGATAATTAATAAAATTGCCTTCCATTTTTCCTATGTATCATGGGGATTCGCCTATTTCTTATACATATAAATTAGGGAGGTTCTTAAAATTTCCCCTAGTCTATGTCTCCTTGCACCCCATCAATAGATGGTCCTATGGGTGTATGCTCTACTCTCTCCCCCAAGGTATCAACTGGTGCTATCAAAGCGGCCTCCAACAATGGTGACTCATGTGCCACACTGGGATACCAATGTGCTCCTCACACTCCTACGCGTCCTCTGCTTCACGCTCAATCTCCTTCTCAAGTCCCTCATATCTAAAGCTAGGTCTCCACCAGCAAAAGTAACTCCTAATCTCACCCTCCAACTGTCCCTAGCTTGCTTGCTCCTTTTCAGGAGATCTAATGCCCTAATTCTATTGACTTTCCTCACATGATGTAGATGGCTAAACCCCCACGGTCTGCTCATCTCTATCGTCTCCGTTGTACGGGTGAGTATGGAACTAGTCTTTCACCCTCCTTAACTGGGCCAACTTCTCATCGTCCCAACGGATTCCACCCCAAAATTTCTACATACTGAATTTCTCTTGAGCCATGGGTTTGTCTCCAGTTTCACCCGTCACTGCACATTCATACACAAAGCTTCCATGATCTTCTGGATAGTTTCACATAGATGGGCCAAGATCATGCTCGAATACCACTGTAATGTCCCAGAAAATAAATAATAGTGCTTAACAAGAAAAATAAACATATGACGCAGAAAAATTCAGACAACAATTAAACACCCATAAAATTGCACTAGAACTACGCCAAACTGAACCATTTTATTACCAAATGAGAGTACAATGCATGGAATGTGTGCACCTGGCTTGCCAAAGCAAGCTAGACAATCCCAGGTGAGAAAAATGCTACCCATATGCAAACGAAAGACTTCTCCTCAATGTTTTGCGCAGGAACTAGAAATTCTGCAACTGTTGGCTGGAAGAAACCCCTGTTTGAGCCTCCAACAGTGCTCAAAAAATTCTACCAAATTAATCTTGCACCCTCCACCAAAAACCCAAAAAAAACACAAAATAGTTTGGCCTATCTCCAAGCCAAAGTCGAACCCACAAAATGGTGCAAAATCCCCAGCTAACTGGCAATTTTCCTTGTTATAAGAATTAGGTTTTCATACCCAAATATCATGCATAAAATTATGAAATTTTAGCCACAAACTCCTCTCACAAAACCCACAAAAACCCATAAATGGTTTGGCCTAGTTTTGACCTTCCAAAATCGACCCCCAAAAGCCCTACATTTTCCAATAATTGTTGAAGCATGATATTTGTCAAACCACCAGCTAAATCCTTGTTGGCTTAGTGGGTCCTGACACAGGTTCAGATTTAAGTTTTCCAAACAAATCCCTACACTAATGGCCCTTTTGGTATCAACCCGCGGAGCGCAGACTGAAGTCTCACCCGAAGCAGTATGGGGGGATGTTGGAACCACGTTTCCGCACCCAATTATTAGTGTAATGTCATTATGTGCCCTAAACCTACCTTCACGCAAATCGATAAGCCCTTAGGGTTTATCGATATAACTTCCCTTAAACAGATCCTATACCTACGCAAACGTTAACGACCATCTTTCGCAAACCCTAAACAGGTAAATCCTCCACTTACGCACCTCTGTAATTACCCTTAGTTTTGTATTTACCCAGATCAACGTAAGTGTTTGATAACATTAACATGCAACAAAATATTCTTCACATAAACAGTTATTATTACTTACGTTCATATGATAATGTAAATCATGTAAAATCGTGCATCACTATAGTGTTAATTCATAAACCCATCATTCATCATAACATAATAGCGCATTTATTCATAATAGAAATAGATAGAAAAAACACAGATTTTCCAGGATAATCTCTTTATTAATTATTTTGTTCTTCTTCTAGACTCAAGACTTCCCTACGCACTCAATTGCAAGGATCCACACACTCAGTTGCGAACTCTACTCTAGGCCTCTATGCACACAACTGCAGAGCCTCTCTTCTACTCTAAGACCTCTTCGCTCTTCCTTCTAATGACCTATACATTCATTGATCTCTCTATTCTTATTATTATTATCTCTTAGACTCTCTAAGACTCTCCTTTTTATACAATCCCATGGTCTGTGGACCATGGGTAGGTTTATACAAGCCGACATAACTTACATAACAAAAGGGTAAAACCATTTATGACACTTTACTATCTACATGCTCCGCGACCACATTTTGCGGAGACTTTGCACTTTTTACAGTAAAACTTGGGCTCTTTGCCCCAAAACTTGGGCTTTTGCCCCAACATTAGCCCTAGGGGACCCTGTCCCAACAATCCTCCCCAGACACTCCTGAAATGTAGCAATCAACTCCACCAATACTTCCCTTATTTCTCTCGACAAGCAATAGCCCCAATGGTTGAAACTCTATCTCCCACGTATGTCGAGTTTCTTTATTCTGCGTCAGCCACAGAGTCTGCAAAATCACTCCTGAATATTTCTGCCACTTCCAGCACTCAAACTCGCCCAATAACCAACAAATATATTGAGCCTTCTTTTCCTTATTTCTCCTTGCAATAGCCCTCCGAAATAATGTCGCAATAGCCACACTATATCCACTACTGTGTCCTCCAGAAATACGCACTACTGGGGCGAACTGAATACAAATGTTGGAAATCTCTCTACAAATCTCCTTCTGATGATAATGGATGAACCTTTCTAGGGTGGCACTCGAAGTCCCCCGAAGAAAGGGTGAGTTCTTCGCTTGGAAAAATCTTGCTAAACAGCAAGTGAACCAACTAAACAGCTTAAGAAACAGAATCAAATTCGATACGCCAAGAATGCTAAATGAAGTTTGTCTCCTTCCTTTTCTAACTTTTGTGGAGCCTTTCTTCCTGCCTTTTCTTCCTTTCTTTTCTTCCCTCTCATGCATTTTGAATCATTTTCTTAGGGAGTGCATATTTCTTATGTGGGTGGTCCCCACATATCATTAACGAAACAAAATAAAATAAAATTAGCTTGCCTCTAACTCCCAAGTCTTCTATCAAAAATCAAATGGGCCTTGTCTTCACCAAAATTGGTCCCCAAAATGTAGAAATAAATCTTGTTCCAAAATAATTTAGGAAGGGACATTAAAGATTTTTCCAAAATTAAATGCTTCCCTTGTCATGAATTTGGGCACTATGCCAGGAAGTGTCCACACAAGAAGGAAAGCAAGAAGACCTCAACAGGAGTAGCAGGTGAAGCCTTGGTTTCATAGTTTGAGATTGACTTTACCCTCATTACATAAATGGCCAACACAATGATGGGTAGTGTGGTACTTGGACTCAGGTGCATCATTTCACATGACAAGGTGTATATATTTTTTCAGTGACCTAGAAGAAAACGATTTGCAGATGCATATCGAGATGGGGGATGAAAGAAGGTATAGCGTGACCGGGATCGATGCAGTCACCTTTAAGAAGGAAGTCGGGCTACCCCCTCAGGCTCAAGGATGTGATGTTCGTTCCGGACCAAAATAAAAATCTCGTCTCTATTGCATTTTTGGAAGACCATGGTTATGATGTGATCTTCAGCAAGGGAAAAGAATTTATGAGACACATAATTAAGGTACAAGTGAAGCAGGTCAGGGTTTGTGTGAAGACCCTGTATAAGCTATATGTGGAAGACTCTGGTGCATTAAGCACAAAGGTGGAGAAGATACAGAGCCGCGATATAAGTGAAATTTGTCACAGAAGACTTGGTCATTTGCATCATGGCACCCGAAATATCATGCAGCAGATAACCACAAGCCTCCCCAAAGGAGCACTTGAGTAGCAGGATTTATGCAAAGGATGTACTTTGAGGAAGTACACAAAATCCACATTCCATTATCGGGACAGCAAAGCACATGCAGTCCTTGAAAGGATCCACTCTAATGTCTGTGGAGCTTTCTCAACAGCCTTCACTTCCAAGAACAAATATTCTATCATTTCTATTGATGACTTCTCATAGAAGTGTTAGATATTCTTCATGCGGAAGAAATATGAGACATTCTCTAAGTCTGTAGAATTCAAGGCAATGGTTGAGAAAGAAACTGGCAAGAAGGTGAAGGCTCTCAAGAGAAATAATGGAGGTGAGTACGTGTCGAATGAATTTGAAATTTTTGGTGCAAAAGAAGGCATTTGACGAGAGTTGACAACACCCCACAACCCACAGCAAAATGGGGTGGTTGAGAGAAAGAATTGTAGCATTGTGGGAGTAGCAAGGGTGATGTTGCATGACCAAGTCCTGCCTCTACACTTATAGACTGAGGCATGAACCACAATTGTATATTTGTAAAATCGTAGTCCTCATCAAATTCTAGGCATGATTACTCTGGAGGAGGCTTTCTCGGGGAGGAAGTTGGATGTATCCCAATTTAGGATTTTTGCAGCCTATGTTTACAGCGATGTCTCCAAAGAATCAAGGACGAAGCTAGAGTCGAGAGCATAATTGGGGGTATTTTTGGCTTACAAAAAACTCCCCACAACTACCATGTGTACTTGTGCAAGATGCGAGGGAGAATGTGGGTGCTCCTTCAAATTAGCACAAGAAGAGAAGGTCACCAGATCGGTACACTGGCTACATGGCTCTAATGATGGAGCTTGTAGAGATTGAGCCATCCTCTTTCGAGAAAGCAGTAGAGAAACCTGTATGGGTTGATGAAATGGTGGAGGAATATGATTCCATTGTAAAGAACAACTTTTGGGAAGTGGTCATAAGACCAGCATATAAATCAATTGTGGGTTTGCAATGAATCTTCAAGGTGAAGCAGGCAGTGCACGGAAGCATAGAGAAGTACAAGGTGAGATTTTTGGCCAAGTGTTACTCTCAAGTTCAAGGGATTGACTATGAGGATACCTTTTCTCCTATAGCAAGGTACTCATCCATTAGATGAATTTTTGCTTTGGCTACGCGGATGGGGTGGAAGATACACCAGATGTATGTAAAAACAACATTACTTAATGGATTTATTGAGGAGGAGGTGTACATCGAGCAACCAGAAGGATTTCAAACTTTTGATCAGGAGTCTCATGTGTGCAGACTCAAGCAAGCATTGTACGGTCTCAAGCAAGCACCATGTGCTTGGTACACCAGGATTGATAGTTATATCACCAGTTTGGGCTTCACCAAAAGTGATTTGGATGCAAACCTCTAACATATCTTAGTAGAAGGTAAATTTCTCATTATTGTCTTATATGTTGATGATTTGATTTTAATTGGTGATGAGCAGTTGATCAGATATTGTAAGGAGGAACTTGCAATGGAGTTTGAAATGAAGGACAAGGGTCTCATGAACTACTTCCTCGGTTTGGAAGTATGGCAAGGTGATGCAGAATTGTTTGTCTATCAATGCAAGTATGCAAATGAGATATTACATAGGTTCCACATGGATAGTTACAAACCCATGGAGACACCTCTGGCAACCAATTGGAGGAAGGAGGATGCCACTTCAGGTGAAGAAGTGGATGCTACCATGTATCGGCAGCTAGTGGGTTCACTGATGTATCTTGTGAAAACATGACCAGATATGTGCTATGCAGTCAACCAGCTGAGCCAAGCTATTGGTAAGCCAACCAAATTATTTTGGAGGGTACCTAAGCATGTTCTACGGTACCTAGTGAGGAAATACCTAGTTTGGACTATGGTATGGATAGACAGAGGGAGTGAAGTTGTGTGGCTTCATAGATGTAGTTTGGGTAGGAATTCCATCATACCGAAAGAGTACATCAAGTGGAATTTTTAGTGTTGGGTCTGCAGCGGTTTCTTGGTATAGCAGGAAGCAAAGATTTGTGGCACTCAGCTTGGCAGAAGTAGAATACATGGCTACAATTCAAGCAACATGTGAGGTGATTTAAATGAGAAAGATGTTTGTTAGATTGTTTGGTCAGATGATGGATCTAACTGTGATCTGTTGTGATAATCAGAGTTGCATCAATCTCTCTAAGAATCTTGTTTTTCACAATCGATCCAAGCATATAGATATCTGGTATCACCATTTACGGTACTATGTGCAAAGGCAAATAATGTTGTTGCAGTACATTCTAACAGGGGAACAAGATGCTAACATTTTGATAAAGGATTTGTCAAAGGAAAGTTTGAGTTCCACAGGCGTAGGATAGGGGTGGTTGATGATCCCTTTCTTGCTGAGAATGAGTGTTCAAAAATGCAGCAAGAAATTCTCAATTTTATTTTGCCTTGATTAAATTGAGAAAATTTGAATTTCCACATCAACAGACAACTTGGATGATGTTAACTTGTGTGACATGGCTTGCATAACCTAGTTTACTCAGTAAATCTGAGTTGGAGGAGATAGATTTCATTTCATCATGTGCGATAACTAATTTGTGGCAATCAAGGTCAATTATCCCAGGTTGCTTTTAGTTAAACTAGTTCCAACTTTTGGAGGAACTAGTGGAAGGTCAGTTAAGCAGTGGGAGTTCATTCAAACTCATTGATCATCCAACTAACTGATCAATCAACCCAAAATAGCTATTGCATGCAAAGAATTCGAGTTACCCAGTTGAGGTGGAGATTCCAAGGTAGTCTAACATCAGTTGTAGACTAGTCTTGAGTGTACAGGTGTTGCATGCAGTCAGAGGATCAGTCAAAAGTAATTGCGTAATAAATTTAAGGAATTTCCTAAATAATAGGGGCCTAATTTCTCAAGGAACAGTGCAAGGAAATAGGAGCTCAAACAGAGGCAAAAATTGACCAAGTCTGGGTCAAAGCCTTTCAGTGAGTAGAGAGAGAGGTTGTGCACTTGCAGATTGTGCTCAGTTGAGCAAAGAAATTGTAATACATCTCTATTCTTCTAATTTAATGCAAGTAGGCATTGGGGTTTTTAGTGGGTTTTTAGTAGTTTGCTTTCCCCGAGAAAAATACTTGTTGCATGTGTGTTATTTCTTATTGCATGTCTAAAATTTTTGTTTTAGATTGTGAATTAATGTCCCCGCAGAGCGGTAAATTAGGTTTGTGTCTTGTGATTTTGATTAAAACTTCATGAGCAGTTGCAAATCTACATCGTAATTTCTAAAATAAAGGACAATTTACAATACTAATTTATTTCCTATAAAAATTGAAAATGAATTTTCAACATTTAAATTTGATAAATAACCAAAATTAAAACAAGATACTGTAAATACCCTTTTTGGTTTATTTATCTTTATTAGGGCAAAATGTAAGAAAAATGCACAAAATTGAGGAAAGAGACATGAAAATGGTCGAAATAAAGAAATTTTATGTGTATTTTAATGACAAAATTGAGGACCAACAATGAAATGGCTAGTTCCTACTAATGTCATAGAGGTTATTATCTTTGATGGGGTAGCATTATATCTATCTATGGAAGTTCATAGAAACATTTTCAAAATAGTTGCACCACTCCAAACCATAACAGTAAGATTTAAGAGTTTCCAAGGGGGGGACAATCAATAGAAGTATTTCAACGAGATGAAATGGAATATCAATCAAACACCACTTCTCGCCTTACCAAACTTGCAAAAGTATTTTTAATTTGAGATATATGCAAGTGGGTATGTCATGGGAGTAGTCTTGATGCAAGGAGGTAAGCTCGTTTATTATGATTTGAAAATGTTTCATGGGGGAGTCTTAAATTACCCTACTTATGATAAGGAACTTTATGTCCTAGTATAAACTCTTAAGAAGTGGAAGCACTATATGATGGGAAAAGAAAATATCATCCACATATATCACTATCCATTATAGTATTCGTAGGCCTAAAGTAAGTTTTAGCAAACCACCCATTACAAGAGTATAGGTTCTTACAACAGTTTCATCTAGTAATCAAGTACAAGAAAGGCATCACTATTAAGTTGGAATACATGCTATCAAGGCCACTTACAACTAATATTATAGATTTACCCATGATGCATACAAAAAGGAATACATGGAAGATAAGGACTTCAAGGAGGTGTTTCAACATATACAAGGCCAAATTCATGTAGAAAATGGTAACAATAAAGTTGACTATCATCTGCAATGGGTTACCTTGCAAGTTGGACAAGCTTTGTGTCCCTAAAGGTGAAATATTGTAGCTTGTCATAGAAGCTCACACCTCCAAGTTTGTAGGACATTTTTGTGTTGACTAGACATTTTCTAACTTACAAAGGTATGTGTACTAGCCTAGAATGAAACAATATGTAGCACATTATACTAGTGGATACATACCTTGTTGTACTGACAACCTAAGTAATATAAATAAAGGTCTTTACCATCCCTTACCAATACCCACTAAGCCTTGGGAAATCATATCCATGGATTATGTGGGTAGTTTACCAATAACGTGGAAGGGACATGACTATTTTTTTTGTTGTAGTTGACAAGTTCAACAAAATGTGTATCATGATACCTTGTAAAAATAGCATCAAATGATAAGAAGCAATGAACATGTTCTATGAATAGGTTTGGATGCATTTTTGGATACCAAGAAGTATGATCTCGAATAGGGATACCATATTTCTCAATTCCTTTCGGAATACACCTTGGGAGAAAATAGACAACAAGTTGAAGAGGTTTATAACATTCCATCCACAAATAGATGGGTATTTGTAAGTAGCCAATAGGTATTTAGTGAATACTTTGATAGGTTAAAATTAGAAGAATCCAAATACCTAGGACATAAATTTCATTTATATTCAACACCATTATAATAGAGTATTCCAAACTTCTACTAGTATGTCCCCTTTTGAAACTTGTTTTGGTATTTTCCACCTTCACTCGTGGATGTTGTATATGGGCAGTGGGGAAAAGTGGGTGAAGAATAATAGGAGATGCATTGAGAGTAGAGATTGTTGAAAATATTTAAGCAAATCGATTTGTAAATGCAAGATATGTTGAAAAAGTCATAGGAGAGGTACAAGGTTTGGCATGATTAGCATAGGATGAAGAAACCATTCAAAGTGGGAGATAAGGTTTGGTTACTATTGAATTAATTTAATTCAATTCAATTCAATTAATTAATTAATCATTTAAACTTAAATTAATTAATTAATTAATTAATTGAATCAATTAAATAATTAAATAATACTTCTTTATTAATTAGATACTTAGGATTTAATTAACTAAAATAAAATAAAATTAACATTTTAAGAAAAAGATAAATTATTAAATTATTAAAACAAAGAATTATAAATTAATTAATTAAACTAATTTATTAATTAATTTTATTAATTAAATTATTTTCTTCTTAGATACTTAGGTTAAATAGAGATAATAAAATTAATTAAACAATAAAACTAATCTATAATCAATAGAATAAATAGGATTAAAATTTACATCTTTATTAATTAAATACTTAGGGTTCATAGCTTAATTGAGTGATTAATTGATTAATTAATTAATAAAAATTAATTTTAATTACAATAAAATAAATTAAAGAAAACTAATTATAAAAATAATAAAAAGAATCAGATTACATTATAAAAATAAACTTATTACAATTAGTATCTCATTATTTTGATCATTGTATTTATTAGGGATTAATAATTAATTTATTTAACATATAATTAAAATAAGTAAAGCTAGAATAATTAAAACTAAAATATTTAAACTAAACTAAAAAGAAATATAATAATTATAATAAAATTAAAGAATCATATATGTAAGGGTCGGCTTCTATATAAAAATTTATCATTTTCTAGGTTTATATATACTCTGGTCGAAAGATTCTTCTCTCAAAAACTATCATTCATATTCTATCAATTTTGGTCCTGATGATGGACCCCCTTTGGGGTTCAAAACGTCGACATAATGAACATAATACTGTGGATAATCTGGATCATGCTACTCCAAAAAACTACCACATAAGCTTAAAGTCTAACAAAAAAGACTATAGGTATTGGTGAGAATATCAAAGCTTTATGGTATGGTTCCTTTGAGGTAGTGGAGAAGGTGGGAGATAATTCCTATAGACTCAATCTACAACATATATGCACATTTACTCGGTAGTGAATGTGGGTAATTTGAAACTGTATGAATCTTTGATGTTGGATTAAGGGGATGAGAAAGTCCTCCCTACCATAGAGGTAATAGCACCATATGATTAAGGTGAATTGGAAGAAGACATAATTTTGTAACAGAGTTCTAGAACTACAAGAGGAGCAGTATTACCTTTGGCATATTGTGTTGAAAGGACAACTTGCAAGAAAAGAAAATGATACTCCAAGGAGAAGGTATAGAGAAAATTTCCACCTCTTTCAGTAAATATTTTGGGGACCAAAATAATCCCTAAATGGGGAGGTATGATCCAAATTGGATCATCATACCATTTTCCATCTATCTTGATGCTTGTTGAGTGGAAAAAAAATGGAGGAATAAACTTGTAGTGGAATTTCTTTTGTGGGTCCCGTTTGGAAAATTGGGGTTTGAAAGCTTTTAGGGAAATTTTGAGGCATCAAATGATATTTTTTGGGGTTGCATGGTTCAAAACTAGAGTGCACACCCCCAGGATTTATTCACACTTTGAGACCTTTCCAACCATGTGAAAATGCCTCAATCGGAGCTCATATGTGAAAGTTATGCCTCTCAGAAGTTGACCTATCATGTTGACCACCACGGTTTGAGTGGTTGCCTTATCAACCCCATTTACTCACATATGTGGGGATACACACATGAGGACTTCCTAGAATATTCTATAAGGTATAATTTTTTATCACATAGAGGGTTGAGGAATTTAAATACCTAATCTTAGATCGATTCCAGGCTATGTTAAATACTAGATCACTAAGAGGAAAATGGGTTCCATTCTTTTACATTGTATTTGTTCGATAGTTAAGAAGAGAAACTAGGATTGGTAAGTCAAAGAGTAGAACAGTGCAAGGTAAGATTCTATAGTGGCCTTACAAGTCACGAACTCTTAGGTAACTCCTCAAAGAGTACTTTTTCCTTTGCGTTTGCATAAATTTTCCATACTAGAGAAAAGAGACTAGTGTGGCCTCACTTTCTAGCTTAGTTTTCTCCTGTAACAAGACTTCTAGGAGAAACAAGAAGTTTATCATATTATCTTGGAGGTCGCACTAAATCATGATTTTCATGCTAATTTTGAAAAGTGATGATGCAACATCACCCTTTTTCATTTCAGGGTTAAAATTCAAACATTTGTTAATCTTGACATTAAAAACCAAATATCATGATTATAAAGGCATGAAAAACCACATTGAAATGCAAAAATGGTGATACAACATCACCTCTCTTTCTTCTTCTTTTTTTAGGGTTAAAATTCAAACAATTTTCAATCATGGCATTAAAGACCAAATATCATCACTGCGAAACACATCAAAAATACATGTTGAAATGAAACAGGTGATGCAACATCATCCCCCTTTTATTAGGGTTAAAATTCAAACATTTTTCATCCATGGCATTAAATACTAAATATCATTACTAAGAAATACCTTAAAAATCAACACTCAAAGTTTGTCTACCTTTATTTTGTTCTCTTTTTTCTTTTTTAATGTTTGGTTTTTAAGTGTTCTTCAATTTTTAATAACTTTTATTTATTTTATTTTGGGGGTTAAAATTACCAAAAATTTGACATTACAACCTTGACCATTTGTACCATCAAAAATTAAAAGCATAAAGTCAACTATAAATCTAAAAGTGGCATTACATAATTTTCATTTAATTCTTAAATAATTTTTTTTTAACCAATTGCATTAAACTTTTGAGAAAATAAGTGCCATATTTTTTTAGGGGGGAAACCAATTTAAAGGGATAACTTAAAAAGAAGAAGAAGAAGAAGGGGGGAGAGAGAGAGAGAGAGTCCTCAATTTAAAGGGATAACTTAAAAAGAAGAAGAAGAAGAAGGGGAGAGAGAGATAACTTAAAAAGAAGAAGAAGAAGAAGGGGGGAGGGAGAGAGAGAGAGAGTCCCCAATTTAAAGGGATAACTTAAAAAGAAGAAGAAGAAGAAGGGGAAGGGGAGAGAGAGAGAGAGAGAAGAAGAAGAATAAACTAATAAAACATTTAAAAATTAAAAACAAAAATTAAAATAATTTTGGATGATTATTTATCACGAGGGGTAGCTCAATTGGGGATGGCTATATTATGAAGTATGATGTAAACCAAGAGATTCAATGTTGAAATGTTTAAAAATGCAGCAAGAAATTCTCAATTTGATTTTGCCTTGATTAAATTGAGAAAATGAATTTGCACATTAGCAGACAACTTGGATGTTGTTAACTTGTGTGACATGGATTGTGTCACCTAGTTTACTGTGTAAAATCGAGTTGGAGGAGTTAGAGTTCAATTAAGAATGTTTTTGATTGCTAATTTGTAGCAATCAAAGTTAGTGATCTCAAGTTGTTCTCAGTTGAAATAGTTCCAACTGTTGGAGGAACTAGTGGAAGGTCAGTGGTGCAATGGGACTTCAGTCAAACTCAGTGATCGTCCAATTAAATAATCAATCATCCCAAAATAGTTAGTGCATGCAGAGAATTCGAGTTCTCCAGTCTTGGTGGAGATTCCAAGGTAATGTAACATCAATTGTAGACTAATATTGAGTGTACAAGTGTTGCATGCAGTCAAATGATCAGCTTAAGGAATTGCGCAATCCATTTTGGAGAAATTCCTAAATAATAGGGGTCTAATTTCTTAAGGAATTGCGCAATGAAATAGGGGCTCAAGCAGAGGAAAAAATTGGCTAAGTTTGGGTCAGAGCTTCTCAGTGAGAAGAGAGATAGGTTATGCACTTGCAAGTTGTGCTTAGTTGAGAAAATCAATTATAATACCTCTATTCATCATATTAATGCAAGCAGGCATTGGGGTTTTTAGCAGTTTTCTTTCCCTAGGAAAAATACTATTTGCATGTGTGTGATTTATTATTGCATGTCTGATATTTTTGTTCTAAATTGTGAATTAATGTCCGTAGAGCAGTAGAGTAGGTTTGTGTCTTGTGATTTTGATTAAAACTTCATAAGCAGTTTCAAATCTACATCATAATTTCTACATGGTATCAGAGCAGGATTCACATTAGAGCAAGAATTTCGAAGTTGTTTCTCAGGAGGTTTGAATTTGGAGTTCAGTGTAGCAGGATTTCTTTAGAGTTGAGAATATGGCCTTCAATGGACTAAGGCTAGAGTATGCCTTGGAAGGCACCTCTACTTTTGTTGCATGGAAGGATCACATGAAGGAGGTATTGGATGACAATGGATTGCTAAAATAAATCAAGACAAATGTTGCAAAACCACCAGAATTTGATGCCCAAAACCTTGCTCAGTGGAAGATAGATGTAGACTAGGTGAGGAGAATAATCTTAGAGGGAGTACGAGATCACATTTTCTCAAATCTCCACAGAGAAGAAACTTTGTTCACAATGTGGAAATTATTGATTGAATTGTTCAAGAATAATAGTGACAACAGGACGCTGACGCTTAAGGATAAACTTCGAAGTATCAAGATGCAGAAGAATGACACTATTCCGCAATATTTGAGCAAGTTCACACAATTTCGTGATGAACTTGGCGGGGGCAGTGTTAATGTCCATGAAGAAGACTTGGTAAGCCTATCCCTTCTAGGCCTTCCCAAGAGCTTGCATATCTATCAAGATTCAGTGAATGGGAGGGAGAAACTATCGAATTGGGAGCGCTTATGGTGTGATTTGATACAGGAGGAAATAAGGTAGAATACCAGAGATGGGACTTCATCGAAGGGCGAGGATGAAGAAAACTTTGCATTGACTGGAAAGGAAAATGAGGGAAAAGGAAAGAAATCTCAATCCAAAGTAGAATCCAATCAAGGGGGCAAGAATAAAGATTTCTCCAAAAATAAATGCTTCCATTATCATGAATTTGGGCATTATGCCATGAAGTTTCCACAAAGAAAGGAAATCAAGAAGGCCTCGGGAGGAGGAGCGGGTGAATCCTTCACTTCATAGTTCAAGCTTGAATTTACCCTTATCGCATGCATGGCCAGCACAATGATGGGGAGTGCGTGGTACTTGGACTCAAGTGCATCGTTCCACATGACAAGGGGTAGTGGTTTTTTCAGTGACCTAGAGGAAAAACACTTGCAAATACACATCGTGATGGGGGGAAACGGAAGGTATAACACAAATGGGATTGGTACAGTCACCTTTCAAAGGGAGTCAGGCTCCCCCCTCAGGCTCAAGGATGTCATGTTCATTTTGGGCCTAAAGAAAAATCTAATCATTGTTGCAGTTTTGGAAGACTGTGGTTATGAGGTGATTTTCAACATATGAAAAGCATTCTTGAAAAATATAGCCACAGGACATGTGAAGCACATTTGGGTTCGTGTGAAGAACTTGTATAATCTAGATGTGGAAGACTTTTTTGCATTAAGAACAAAGGTGGAGAAGGTGTAGAGCCGCAATGTTGGTGAAATTTGGCACAGAAGACAGCCATTTTCATTATGGCGCCCTAAAGATTATGCAAAAGATAAGCACAAGCCTCCCCGAAGGAGCACTTGAGTAACAGGATTTATGCAAGGGATGTATTTTTGGGAAGTACACAAAACCTAGATTCCATGATTGAGACAAAAAAGCGCATGCAGTCCTTGAAAGGATTCACTCTAATGATTGTGGATCTTTCTTGATAGCCTACACTGCCAGGCATAAATATTTTGTCATTTTTATCGATGACTTCTCACGGAAGTGTTGGATCTTCTTCATGCTGAAGAAGGATGAGACATTCTCCAAGTTCATAGAATTGAAGGCATTGGTTGAGAAAGAAACCGGCAAGAAGGTGAAGGCTCTCAGGAGTGATAATGGAGGTGAGTACATGTTGAATTAAATTTTCTTTTTAAATTGTGTGAAGGAAGGCATCTGATGAGAGTTGAAAAAAACCCACAACCCACGCCAGAATGGGGTGGATGAGAGAAAGAATTGTATCATTGTGGGAGAAGTGAGGATGATGTTGCATTACCAAGGCCTACCTCTACATTTGTGGGCCGAGGCATGCAACACAAGATTCTATTTGCAGAACTAGACTCCTCATCGGGTTCTAGCCATGATTACACCATCGGAGGCTTTCTCGGGGAGGAAATCGGATGTGTAGCACTTTAGGATTTTTGGAGCCTTTGTTTACTACCATGTCTCCAAATAATTAAGGAAGAATTTATAGCCAACAATAGAATTGGGGGTATTTGTGGGTTACACAAAAACTCCACACAACTATCATGTGTACTTTCCATCCCTCATAATGGCAATTGAGTGAAGGCCTGTAAAATTTTATGAGGAGAAAGCCATGTGATGCTATCTTGAGAGGGAGCTTCAGATCCCACCAAAAGAGGAGATTTTAGCTCCAAAGGAGGAGCCTCAAGAAGTTGTGGAGCAGCCGCAAATTGAGGAGCAGAGAGTGGAAACAACTACTCAAGCAAAACCATCCAGAGAAGGCATAAAAAGAACCAGGGAAGCTGAGAGAATTGTGAAGGATGTGAGGGAGAATGTCGGTTCTCCTTCAAATTAGCGTAGATAGAGAAGGTCACCTAATCAGTACATTGGCTACATGGATTTAATGATTGAGCTTGTAGATATTGGGCCATCCTCTTTCGAGGAAGTAGTAGAGAAATATGTATGGGTTGATGCAATGGTGGAGGAATACAAATCCATTGTAAAGAATAGTGTTTGGGAAGTCGTACCAAGACTAGCAGATAAATCAGTTGTGGGTTCGAGATGGATCTTCAAGGTGAAGCAGGCAACAGATAGAAGCATAGAGAAGTATAAGAACAGTTTTGTGGCCATGGGGTACTCTCAAGTTGAGGGGATTGACTATGAGGAGACATTTTCCCCTTTAGCAAGGTACTCATCCATTATCAATTCTTTCTTTTGTTGCGCATATGGGGTGGAATATCCACCAGATGGATGTAAAAACAACATTCCTCAATGGATTTATTGAGGAGGAGGTGTACATTGAACAACCAGAAGGATTTGAGACTTTTGATCAAGAGTGTCATGTGTGCAGACTCCAGTGAGCGTTGTACAATCTCAAACAAGCACCCCGTGCTTGGTACACCAAGATCGATAGTTATCTCACTAATTTAGGCATCACCAAAAGTGAAGCGGATGCAAACCACTATCATATCTTGGTAGAAGGTAAACTGCTTATTGTTGGCTTATATGTTGATGATTTAATTTTAACTAGTGATGAGCAGCTAATCAGATCTTGCAAGGAGGACCTTGAAAGGGAGTTTGAAATGAAAAACATGGGTCTCATCCAGTACTTCCTTGGCTTGGAAGTATGGCAAGCCGATGGGGAACTGGTTGTCTCTCAAGGCAAGTATGAAAAAGAGATACTTCATATATTCCGTATAGATAGCTGCAAACCCATTGAGACACCTCTAGTGACCAGCTGGAGGAAAGAGGATGCCACTTCACGTGAAGAAGTGGATGCTACCATTTATCAACAGCTAGTGGGTTCACTGATGCACCTTGTGAACACATGACCATATGTTTATGAAGTCAACAGTTGAGCCAAGCTACGGTTAGGCTAACCAAATTATTTTGGAAGGCAGCTAAGCATGTTTTACGGTACCTCAGAAGCACTACTTAGTTTTGACTATGGTACACACAGATAGAGGGAATGAAGTTGTGTGGCTTCACAGATGTAGATTGGGAAGGGATTCCATCAAAATGAAATAGTACATCAGGTGGATTTTCAATGTTGGCTTTGCAGCGGTTTCCTAGTATAGCATGAAGCAAAGATTTGTGTCGCTCATCTCGGAAAAAGCAGAATACATGGCTACAAGTCAAGAAGCATGTGACACGATTTGGATGAGAAAGATAATTTTTGGATTGTTTTGGAAGATGATGGATACATATGTGATCTACTGTGATAATCAGAGTTGCGTCAAGCTCTCTAAGAATCCTGTATTTCAGGATTGATACAAGCATATATATATATATCTATATCTATATATATATATATGGTATCACCATTTACAGGGCTGTGTGCAGAGGCAGATAATGTTGTTGTTGTAAATTCTGACAAAGGAACAAGATGTTGATATTTTGACAAAGGCCTTTTCAAGAGGGAAGTTCGAGTTCCACAGGTGCAGGATAGGAGTGGTTGCTAATCCTTTTCTTGTTGAAAGGGAGTAATGAAAAATAAAGCAAGAAATTCTCAATTTGATTTTTCCTTGATTAAATTGAGAAAATTCGAATTTCCACATCAACAGACAACTTGGATGCAATTAACTTGTGTGTCATGGTATGTGTCACCTATTTAACTCAGTGAATTCAAGTTGGAGGAGTTAGAGTTCAATTAAGCATATTTGATTGCTTATTTGTAGCAATCAAAGTCAGCTATCTCAAGTTCTTTTCAGTTAAACTCATTCCAATTGTTGGAGGAACTAGTGGAAGGTCAATTGTGCAGTGGGACTTCAGTGAAACTCAGTGATCATCCAGTTAACTGATCAATCAGCCCAAAATAGCTAGTGCATGTAGAGAATTCGAGTTCCTCGGGCTTGGTGGAGATTCCAAGGTAGTGTAACATCAGTTGTAGACTAGTCTTGAATATACAAGTGTTGCACACAGTCAGATGATCAGCCTAAGGAATTACACAATCCATTTTGGAGAAATTCTTAAATAATAGGGGCCTAATTTCTCAAGGAATTGCGCAAGGAAACAGGGACTCAAGCAAAGGCAAAAATTGACTAATTCTGGTTCAGAGCTTCTCAGTGAGAAGAGAGATAGGTTATGCACTTGCAAGTCGTGCTCAATTGATAAAAGCAATCGTAATACATCTCTATTCATCATGTTAATGCAAGTAGACATTTGGGTTTCTAGCAGTTTTGTTTCCCCAAGAAAAATAGAATTTTCATGTGTGTGATTTCTTATTGCATGTCTGAGATTTTTGTTCTAAATTGTGAATTAATGTCTGTAGAGCAATAGAGTAGGTTTGTGTCTTGTGATTTTGATTAAAATTTATAAGCAGTTACAAATATATATTGTAATTTCTACATAAAATTCCTCATGGGTCAAGTCAACAAAAAAATTTTAGATGGTTATTAATATATTAAAAAATAATAATAAAATTTTAGATGACATTACGGATGCTCTGGTGATTTTCAAAATATGTTGGCAAGGGGTTTCGATATGGGACCTATGGTTTCCTCTGGTTTAGGTTTCAACAGCACAAGTTTTGGATAGGGTCTCCCATGGGGTTGGACCGGTGCCTTTGTGTGCACATGGGTTCACATCGGGGCAACCGCAAATTTTGGTAAACTTTTTATAAGGTGTCGAAGTTTTTCTTGTGGTTTGTTTTTACCTGCACCTATCATCGTAAATTCTCTAGCTCTGGTTTACCTCTCTCCGTAATAGTTTGGCACAACACCCTCTACTTGCTTGGGGTTCTCGTGCATCCCATGGTAGTCTCGGCAGAGTAACGGAGGCTGTGCGGGGTTTCAACGCTTTTTTAAGGGTTTGACCCAGGTTTCTCGACACAGCCCAAGAGTAATTTTCCGTTTTACCTATGTTTAATGTGTGTTTAATGAGTGGAGGAATTATTTTACTATTCTTCAGACAGTTTAACGCCTTCAGACATTTGGGTGGAATCACAACCCATGTCACGAGCTGGGCATAGATCGGAGTCACCCTCATTACATGAAGATCACGTAAATGACTTAGTGTTAGGGATGGCTGATATGGAGGAGTTTCTGCAGGGCCTAGGACTTTCTCAACTAGCTGCGATGGTAACTGAGGGGTTTATACACCTAGGAGAAGGCACTAGCTCACCTTTTCTTTCAATCCCATCGTCGTCGGAGCTTCAAAACTGGACAAAACAAAATCACCGAGCTGAGGTTTTCTGAGTATCTTGGGGTTTATGTTGGAAGGGACCATTGTTTTGGGACATGGTTCAACCGGGCGAGAGAAATTTCAAGTCACGGCGAGCATCCCTGTAAGCAATCAGGCTCTATTCTCATATGGTTTTACAAGTTTAGCACCCTCAAGAAACACTCTGTCTTCCGACTATTTTGACAGCATAGCGAGCAAGGACGTCGAGGTGGAAGAGGCTCATGCCTTAGATTTAAATGAAAACCCTCAGAGGGCCGAACGACAGCAAAATTCAAGCAAGGGTTCAAAGGAAAAGACCGACAAGAAATCCAAGTTGTCAAAGTCAAGAGAGAGGGGTTGTTTGTTGGTGTTTGGGGAAGGTATAGGAATGGAAAAAGCAGCATTGACAAAAAGCACAGTGCTGGTGGGGAGGGTCCATGGTAGGAACTACCCCCCGAGACATTTGAAGAAATGGACTATGGAGGTGTGGGGCATTGTGATGGAGAAACTTCCTGTGCTATTGACGATGTCCAAGGGTTGTTTTGCCCTTATTTTTATGGAGCTAGCGCAGGTGGATTGGGTGCTGACATGTTATTGGCATCTTGAAATGACCCCCATCCTACTAAAACGTTGGTCACCTCTCTTTGATCCAGAAAAGGAAAATCTGGGAACTCGGTCGATTTGGGTTCGACTATCGGGGCTTCCGCTGCAATTCTGGTCATAAGATATTTTTTGATGTATAGAGGATGATTTGGGGACTTACCTCGAGCATGAAAGAACTTATCTGGATTCTGGTTGTCTGGCAATGGCCAAAATTCTCGTCCATTTGGATACCATAGAAGGACTTGTGGAGAGCTATCGATTTCAGATGGGGGACATTATCAGATGACAAGAGTTGGATTATGAGGGCATCCCCTTCAGGTGTCGAAGGTTCCATGAGGTTGGCCATCTCTACAAATCTTGCCCCTTGGTAATCGGGAAAAGGTCGAGGCCTCCGAAATCTTTTGCCTCGGCGAGTACCCAAACAATGTTGAGGATGGAAGATGCACATGTCGCGCTTCAAGGCAGGTCGATGCAAGAACAGTGGGTGCCTGGAGCAGTGTGGTTTTATATGGATGCCTAGACCTCTGTTGCACCGATTACCAGAGCGCGCGCCAGAGATACTGCCTTGTTTTCAGGTACTTCTTCTCCTCCCCATCCTTTATTTACAAAATATTGTATGGTTTCTGTTTCTACATATTCTGTTTGTATGTCAGGTCTTGTTTTCAAGGTTGGTAAGCTGAGCCCCGTTATTTGTCCTATGGCTTCTACCCCTTCACCTTCCCTCTGTACCCCTTTCATTATTGTTCAGGATGATCCTTCTCATGTTTCTAATGGGGATTTGGCCTCTAGCGCCTCCCACCGGTACAACCTGCGATATTTACCCCCTACCCTGCACTCTTTCGGTTTGGATGAGGACCCTCACCCATCCTTACCCCCAAAGGCCCCTCGGCGCAGACAATCGCACATGTCAAAAGCTATCAAAAGGGTCAACCTTGAAGTGGCTTTAGGTATTCCATATCCAATAGATCAAGTCCTTAGAGCAAAGGGGAACCCTGCAAAGGTTTCCCCATGAAGTGCATATCTTTTAACTGCATGGGTTTGGCCAGTCCAGATAAAAAATTGGCACTGAGAACATTGTGTTTTTCAGAAAAGTTGAATATTCTCTTACTACAAGAAACCCTAGGTGATGGTTACCTTATCAACAAAACCCTAAAATCCTTCTTACTGGATTGGGTTTTCTTTTTCCTGGATGTCAGAGGGAGATCGGGGGGATGTGCCCTGGATTTCAACAACAAATCGATTAAGGTTACAAATGCTTAGGGTGGAAAAGGTTTTCCGAGAGCAGACTTGATCCGGATTTAAACAGGAACGCAACAAATTACAAAGATAATCATAAACACAGAAATGCAGCGGAAATAATACTTCATTTCATTAATCTAAAATACTGAAATAAGCTTACAAACAGAAATGGAAATAAACCAACTAGGGCGATGGTAGCTTATCTCTTAGAAGAGATGTGGCGGCTACATGCCTCTGAACTGCCTTACAATGAGGCTCAAGGGCCTTTTTATTATTGAACAATAAGAGCAAACCTTAAACAACCAAAACCCTAACCCGAGGAGATGTAACACCAAGAGTTTATGGGCCCCGTTGGGGTGAGTTGAACAGCCAACTTCCCGGGGTCGCGACTTGGTCATATTATCTTCGTTTGACGCGCATGATAACCCGTTGGAAAGATCTTTCTGAGGACTACGATGGAAAAGACGATTTTAGATAGAAAATCACGTATATTTCCAAAAAACACCATTTAGGGCCTCAAAACAACTCTGGAACTTTAGGACCTGAAACACTGCTAAAAATAGTAAACTATGCTACAATTAAGGAAACTTCAAAACTGAAAGAAGCAATGGTGGGGGCCCAAGTGGAATTGACGGGTGGCCACCAATATCCACCTGGATCAAGACTTCACCTCCATTTCGCTCAATATCCCCCTTAGGGTTATAAACATCTATGGACCCTGCCAGAATAGGGAGGACTTTTGGGAGACTCTGCTCCAGACGGATTTTATGCAAGCTGAGAACCTTGTTATTGTTGATGACCTCAATTTCTCACTTAGTCTCATGAAATCCTGGGGACACAGAGCTCAGTCAAATTTTTTAACAGGTTTTTTTGAGAATTTATTAGATGTCCATGACTTGATAAAAATTGACACGACACGTATCATGCCAACCTGGTGAAACCGCAGAATGGGGGTGGATGCCCTGTCCAGAAGGCTCGATCGTTTCCTAATCGAAACCGCCTTACTTCATCGCCTTGCACACTTGTGGAAATGGGTGGGTTTTGGGGGGGACTCGGATCATTCACTGATTTTCCTTGAAATTGTGGATGCAAACTTCAAACCTGGATCACGTTTCAAATTTAATGCTTCTTGGCTAAATGAGGAAGATTTCCATGTTATCGTCAAGGAAAATTGGACCCACTGCAATCGGGATTCTGGTCCCCCTCCAACGGTGGTTATATCAAACAACCTAGCCTGCTTAAAAGAGAAAACTATCAGTTGGGCAAAGGCCAAGCAGAAAAGGGAAGGCGAGGAGTTAATTAGGATTGAAAGGGAGTTAAAACAACTTAAGTCATCGAGGTTGTCAATATATGCCTCTCTTCAAGAAAAATACCATCTATTAAAGTTGGAGAAAGAGAAGATCAGACTACTGTGAAGGAATGAGGAAACCCGGCAACTAAAAAGAAAAGCGTTATGGTTAAAGGCAGGTGATGAGAATACAAAAAAATTTCAACAGTCCGTCAAAGATTGAAAAGTTATTAATATGATATAGGAACTAAAAGAGCATATAGGTAGAGAGGCTAGTTCTTTCTTTCAGCTGGCTGACATGGGAGTTTGATATTTCTCAAACATCTATAAGGATCCAATGGGAAACACTATCACCGAAATCCTCTGGGTTGCGGAGGCTATGCCTAGTTTTGTTGAGGAGGAGGAAGAGGAGACACTCAATCAGCCTGTCACTTTGGGGGAATGGGAAGTAGCTATGAAATGCTTCAGCAAATACAAAATCTTGGGGCCTGATGGATGGCCAATGGAATTCTACATTTTATTTTTTGAGCTCATTGAGCAGGACCTTCTGATTTCCATTGAAGAATGTTGGTTATCAGGTAGGACGTTGGAGGTATTCAACTCTACTTTTCTGGCCCTCATCCCTAAGGCGGAAAATCCCCTTACCTTTGATTACTTTAGGCCCATTTCCCTCTACAATTGTGTCTACAAAATTATCTCCAAAATTATAGCCCTTCACATCAAGCCGATCCTTTCCAGGATGATTTCCAAGGAACAATTTGCCTTTCTCAGTCACCACCAAATTCATGAAGTGATTGGTATTGCCCAAGAAGCGCTTCACTCGATCAAAACTCTATCCAAAAAGGATGTTATCCTCAAGATTGACCTGTCCAAATCTTTTGATCTTGTGAGTTGGTCCTACATACAGCTCATTCTTACGCACATTGGCTTCCCACATATGTTTATCAATTTGATCATGTGTTGCTTCACCTCTGGGTCGTTTAGTGTCCTTATTAATGGGGCAGCTTTGGTCTTCTTCCATGTTGGAAGAGGGCTTAGGGAGGGATGTCCTCTTTCTCCTTTGTTGTTTCTTCTAATTATGGAAGGTTTAAGTAGACTGTTAAAAAAGGCATGCTCAGCTGGAGACTTTGGAGGGGTTTCGATCATTGATAGGATTGTTCGCTCTCATCTTTTGTTTGTATATGTTGTACTTATTTTCTTAAATGGCTTTTTCCATGATTCCTCATGTTTCAAGTCCATTCTATCTCTATTTTGTAAAGCGATAGGTATGGAGCTGAATTATGAAAAATCAACTATCATTTTCAATTCATGTCTGCAAAATGAACAAAGATTTTCTTCCCAACACTTTGCATTCATCAAGCAGGAGCTGGATTCAGGTCTGAAGTACTTGGGTTTCAGGCTGAAGTTGAATGGCTATTGTATTGTTGATTGGTCATGGCTATTAGCAAAAATTGAAAGTCATATCAACATTTGGCAGCAAAAATGGCTCTCTCGAGCCAGAAGGCTCACCCTGATAAAATCTGTGTTGGAGGCAATTCCGGTATATTGGATGTCCCTGGCTTGGATTCCTAAAGGAATTCTTCACAGAATTCAGTAGATATGTTGCAGATTTCTTTGGCGGGGTCAAAACTTGGGATGTACCTTTGCATGGGTAAGCTGGGAAAATATCGCAAAACCCAAAAAATGGGGTGGGTGGGGGCTGAAGGAACCCCAAGAGTTTGCAAAAGCCCTTGGGCAAATCTGGGATGGCAAATCATAACCTCTGACAATCTATGGAAGGAGGTAGTTTACAAAAAATATATTTTCCCCTTATCTATTGTTGATTGGATCCGTAGTCCTTATCAAAGCACCTTGGGAACCTCGAATATTTGAAATCCATTACCACTCTTTCGACATTATCAAGGATGGCCTGGCTTGGAAAGTTAGCAATGGGTCGCAGATCAGAATTGGCTCGGATGTTTGGGATAGCAGTGGGAATGCACACATCCTACCTAGAGAAATATGTCAGGCCTTGATGCAGGAAGTTTTCATTCGGCTTGCACACATTGCGGTGGTGGGACGAGTAGCTTGGCCAAGCATGCATTGGCTGGCTTTCAAGAATCTAGGAATTGAGGGAAGATGGAGCAGGGTTTGGTTCCGGTTTGTGGGGGCTTTGGAGGAAGCCAACATCCGAATTTCAAATAGGGTTGATGACATTATTTGGGCAAAGGCCCCAAATGGCAGATATTCCCCAAAAGATGGCTTTGCTACAATCATGGAGGCTCAGGTTTTGGGTGAGGTTTGCTTGTGGTGGCGGCATTTCTGGAAACTGAAGGCACAAATCTCACTTTTTCATGTGGTGCATCCTCTCTAATAAAATTCCCACTGAAGAAAATCTGAGCAAATGCATGTTTCATGGCCCCTCCCACTGCTGCATGTGTAATGTTGCTTCGGAGGATACTAACCACCTCTTCTTACACTCTCTGGCCTTGCCTGAAATTTGGACACTCATCACTACGACGCTCTCTATTGATATTCATTGGGATGGCCAGAATGTAAACGATGTTTGGCATTGTTGGTGTTCGAATGTTGCCACTCAGAAAGTCAGGAACCTACCCCTCATCGTTTGATGAGGTATTTGGCTACTTAGAAACCACTGGATCTTACAGGAGAAGCCTATCCATTGGGTTGTCTCATGCAATCACATGATGGTAATCTTCAATTTGATTCCTGAGGATCCAACTCAGCATTCTATCAGTGTCATCAGCTCAGAGATCACAGATAGAAGTTTTCCTTGGGCCTATTTCGATGACTCGGTGCAACTTGATGGTTGTGGTGAGGGAGAATTCCTTCATTTAAACGATTCTGTGTACTTAAAAATCAAAGTGGGACTCAGGCGAGGAACAAAAAACTTTGCAGAATTAAACATCCTTAGACACCTCCTCCTTTTCGCCAAGGAGCGAAATTGTCACAGGATTCAAATTTTTGAGGACTCTCATCTTATCATAAATTGGATCAATGGGATCTACCTCTGTCACTTGCACACACTTGGGGATTTGTTGGAGGATGCTTTATATTTAAAATCTTAGTTTGAGTTTTTTGTCTGCTCTCATATATACAGGGAAAGGAATGAAGTCGCTGATATTCTTTCCAAAGAGGTCGCACAGCTGATTAGAGGACACTGGTTGATTCATGAGTACATGGATGGGGCTTTCTTCCAGATCTACCATCGGTCGTTCATTGAAGGAGAAGGAAACCACTTGGAATGATCTATGGGATCATTCTTTTTGCTTTTTGCAGATTCTAGTTTTTGAGTTGATCTAGTTTAGACTTATGGCTTTTGTAGCCATCGTTTTTATTGCCTTACAAGGTTGTTTATGTAAATATTTATGCTTATGATGTTTGGATTGTTATTACTGGTTAGTAGTGAAAGTATTTTCATATATGCTCGTTTGCAACATGTAAATTACGCTTTTTTCCTGGGAAATAAATAAATAAAATGTTAAATTGTAAAAATTATAAAATAAAATTTAAATAAATAAATTTTAATTAAAATTTTGAAAAGAAAAAAGAAAGGAGAAAGGGATCAGAGGGGCAATGTGCGCAATGTGGCCATTTGCCTCTCCCACCCACAACACATTACTTAAAATCATTTCTTCACAATTAAACATAGTTCTCTTAGTGACAACGTAATGCATGAGAGAGACCCATTGCTTATACAATTGCAAGCCTTTTGTTTTTAGAAGCCCTCCCCTGCTACTATACCAAATGGCTAATCACTTCATTCAGTCCTTACAAGTTTCAAGCATAAGAGAGAGATGATTTATAGGTATACTTTAATGGAGTAAGGTCCTTAAGATATTTTGCAATGTTGGAGCTAGCCAATAGAGATTCAATGAATTAGGCAATGTAATATCTATGATGTCTATAAGACTAAGTGGAATCGGGCTCTTATGCATTAGTGGAGATTTCTTATCCACCTAATGTTTCGTGTTTTATGTTTGTGCATGCTCGACGTCACACCTCTACCCACATGGCGGGCCTAGTAACTATTCACATAGGCAAAGGGATGCTTGGCATTGCACCTCCACCGCAACGATGATAGGGGTAAACTTGCCACATGGGTGTTAATTTGGAAACTCAATGACAAATTCCAATCACGGGACTAGATTCATCTTTTTTAGAGGACCAATTTTGACTTTTGAAGCACTTGATTTGATCAAGGGAAAGTGTATTTTTGAATTGAAGCGCACATGTGCACAAAAGGATAGGTTGACCCAAAAGAGAAATTGGACCCCCTCGTATCGCTATAAATACAAGTCAAGTGACTCTCGTTTGGACATGATCATCAAGAATTCTTATTTTCTCTTTCTTTGGTTTGGCTTGCATAGTTCTAAGGTTGGTTTGCAAAAGTTGGCTCTCGAAGGTCCGAAATTGCAGGCTTTAAAGCTCGCACATGTGATCTAGGGTTTTGGTTTTCAGTCGTAGGGATGTCGCAAGAAATTTTGGTTATAACACAGGCACACAGGCTCATCTGCACAGTTAGAAGCTCTTAGCCACACGCGTAACTCTTCCTCTATGCGGTTGAGATATAGGGTTTGGTTTTGATAGTTGATCGTAGTTTACCATAGTTTCTAACAGTTGATAACAATGAATCATAGGCTTTTGAATCAGGGTTTTGATTATTATCATTTTTGGGTTCATCTCTTGGATTTTGTTTAGTTGATTTTGTTGGATAGTTTTGTGGATGAAGATAGGGATCATTATACTCTCTCTTTGTTGAAACATTCAATGGAAATATAATAAGAAGAAGAATTTGAAAGGGTTTTCCCCCTTGTGATGTTTTTCCCTAGTCTTTGACCAATCATGGTGTCTCTATGTGTGGATGTTTTTATTTTATTGTTCCTTTATGTTCCATTGCATTGTTGATGATATTGTTCTTTCTACATAATTGAAAATGTTGTTGAATAATGTAATAATGTTGTGGGGTGAATTCAATGTCTAAATGATGCAATGAAATTATCTAAAGAAAATAAAAATATATCCTTAAGGAAAATTAACATGGTATCAGAGGTGGGATGAACAAAATTCATTGATATACCCCTATAAAGACACCGTTGATGGAAGTAAGAGAAGATGGAGGAAACCTAAAAGAAGACTAGGGTTTAAAGGAAACCCTATGCAATTTGGTTATTAGGGTTTTATGGATATCATGAGATTAGGGTTTGTAAGAAACCTTGGGATAAGATAAAGGCTTGAGTTTTGAAAATTTGAAAGCCTAGCATGATCAATGAGGAGTTGTTCTAACACTTATGATAGATTCAGTATAACCCTAGTTGGGCTAGTCTCAACTAGGCCTTGGTTTTTGATGAAGACGATTAGATGTATTAAAGACAACATTGTTATATGGATAATGGATAGTAATGAATATTGAAGGATGATTCAAGAGGGAGTTGATCACCTATTTTTAAAGATAAGTACCTTTTAAATTTATGTTAATTCTTTGTGATACTATATTTGTTTAAATTTTTTTTTTCATTGTTTATCATACTTCCTGCATGGATACTTGAGTATGAGAATACTTCTAACCTACATATGATATGTGATAATTAGATCCTTCTTAAGGATAATATAAGGTGAAGGAAAAGAAATCTAGCGCAGGTAAAAAAGAGTTGGTGGTACTTGATGAAAAGGTTCCAAAGTAGCATCCGGAAATTACAATATGCAAGTGCTACAGCTTCCAATGACAATGAAAAGATACAAGTTGCATAGGTATCTGAATACTTAGAGGAATGTATATTGTATTGTTTCAGTATTATGATTTAGTTGCAAGTTTGGATGGCAAGATAAGCCCTAAGGTATGATGGGAATATCACCTTCATCAATGAATCATATATGCATATGAAAGTAAGTTTGATTTATGATACACTTGATATTTGGCAAGTATCTTACATAATGGATTTCTTGATTTTATGAAGCAATTTATATACATTATTTATGATATATGATGACTTGATACTATTAATAATGTTTGTGATAAGCATGATAAACATGATGATAAAATTATGACAATAATATTTATACTAAGGATCTTCTTGTTGGTTAGGTTTTAATATGCTTAGTAAATTTGATAATGTGGTCAATATGGATACCCTAACTTGATGGTTGAGTAATGTGATAAAGAAGTGATGTTGTGATTATGATCCTTGAAGTATACACCTGTCATCTATTTGACACTAACCCTTGATAAATGTTTAATGTCATGTTCATATGTGATGATGAAGTAGTTGATTTTGATATGTTATGAATATGATGCATAAGTGTTTGAAAACCTGATATGGTTTGGTTTTATGATCTAACAATTTTTTTGATGCATGATAGCATATGATGGATAGGTTGATATCTTAAATGATGATGATAGAAGTGGATACCCATTCAGATGGAGAGACTCTCTATGAGATATCAACACTAATTATAGTTTGTGGAAAATAAATAGAAGACACTTGAATGTTGAATGTATTATGAACATGAATAACCATCTGATGTCGTTGAACAAGTGTTGGTTTTGGTCTAAGAAGAAAAGGTTTCTCCTAGTTCAAGACCCAACCGCTAGGAGAAAGGCTCAAAGGTGCAGTTATAAACCTCTCAACTTCATGGAAGAAGGCTTATGTATGTGGTTGAGTCTATAAAACTAAAATTTCATTAGACAAGGAGCACTCCAGGAGTATGGCGGACCCACAGACATGGAATAGATGATGAAGAGTTATATAAGAAGGGAATTTTTTAAAATCTACATAATGTTTGACTTATAATAGAGAATGTGAATGTCTTGGCTAATCTTGTGTTTGTAGGAGACTGAAATATGCATATCGGTATGTTGTTTGCCTTGACTTGATAATTTGAGCTAGTATATGATAGTATTTGGTAACAAATGCAAGGACCTGATAAGATTTGGCTTATTGGATTGACTAAGTATAGATGAGAAATATTGGCCTAAATAGTTGATGATTCCCTAAAACTTTGACATGATGTTTGATAGTTCATAGATATGTTTTGTATTGCTTAAACTCACAATGATAACAAATTAGGGTTTTGATCAGATTTGGTACTTTACAATGAAAATTTACCTTGATGTGACATTGCTTTGACTTGTTTGACTTGGTGGGCATAGTGACTCTCAGTATTTAGTATTGATTCAATATTAACATCATTAGCATTGACACATTAGTTGAAGCGTAAACAGTTGTAATTCAATATGTAGTGGTTTTTATTGCAGACATCTGACAATTAATGGATAAAACTAAGATGACTTACCTTGGTGTATGCATTTTCATCAAGGGTAAGAAATGATTCATATTATGATCATGAGGATGGCTTGATAAAAATTACCTTGATATTGCTTGGTAAATAATTGTTGTTGACATGACAAATAGATAAGGTTGTAACCTGATATTTGAATGTGACCTCTACTTGCTACCTAGACTGAAAAGTTTGACAGCGATATTGGCAGAAACTTCTTAATGGCTTTGATATTAATTTATGATTTGACATTTAAGGCTTGATGAGTAGACTTGGTTGATTTGATTGCATAGTATCGATTTGTTTGAGGTTGGGCATATTGGTTTGGTTATTAATGTTTTTATAATAAGAATTGTATGGTTTGAAGCAATCTTCATGAGCCTGGTATGTCCGCATTGTCAGATTATTGATGAAATATGTGTCGATCCGAACTTCTACCTAAAATTGGACCAACGTATTCCTTTGATTTTGGTTTTATATATTAATGATATATTCTTGACAGGTAACGAGCTTATGATGATCAAAGTAAGAGGGAGTTGGTGTCTGAAGTTTGAGATGAAGAATCTTGGCATGATAAAGTTTGGATATCGTGAAGATATTAGGAAGATTTTTGGAAAAAATTCAAATCCTTGGACATCCCGATGGAATTGAATTTCAATAAGTTATGCAGATATATTATTGAACCTAACTTGGCAACTGACAGTTGATCGAAGCATTAATGTTCTCGTGGTATATATATGTTTTTCATAGAATAACTCGAGTGAATTCATGATTGAGAAACTTCACACACATTAGGTTGTCGCTAAGCACATTTTTGAGACATTTGCATGCGACAATCTACCTTGGTCTGAGATATCGTTTCAGAGATCTACAACTACATGGATGCACTGATGATGACATAAAAAGCACATCTGGGTTGTCATTTTAGCTTGGGGTCTACCATGACATTTTGATGAGAAGGAAATATAATTCCATATCTTTAAGCACGGTCGAGGTTGAGTACATTATTGCTAGCATGCCTAGTTGTGGGGAAGTTTGGTTGAGGAAGCTCTTTGGAGAGTTGTTTAAGCAGGTTATGGATGTGATAGTGGTACATTGCAGAAATAAAGAGTGGGATCTAATTGGTAGAAATTCTCGTATATTGTTGGGACTGATATATCTTCATATGTTGAGATAGTGTTGCTATATAAGACAAGCTCATGCTTGTGGTTGCTACCTCCATGAGAAGGAGCATGAATAAGGTATCCTTTTCTGACATGTATTTATTCTAATATAATATTTGATTTGATGACCTGCATGAACAAGAAGAAAAAGGACTCCTGCAATATGATGTTTAAGAAACTATTGAATATGAACACGTTGATATGTTTCTAATATACAGAGAGCGTGATTGATCAAGGAGACTAAGCCATATCTTCCCCCCTTGTTTGAGCTCCCAAGGTGAGGAATTGAGATGTAGCGCTCCTAGGGTTGAGGGATCTCTAGACAATAGGGTATTACCCCTATCTGTCACCCATAGGGTTGAATATGTTTCTCCCCTATCTTGGTGTAGTAGAGTATACCCCAGTTGGCGTCATACCCACAATTTGGGCTTGTTTGACATCTAGCCAATGGGTTGAGAAAAGCTTGGAATCTCACCCAAACTCAATTATGATGCAGGTGTTTTACCACATGACTCTTGAGGGCCATTGTTGGGAAGATCAGTGAGAAATAGGATGGATGGCATAATGATCGACATATCATAGAAGATGTTTTCTCCCATATGCGATGACTCCTATTGCTCAACATAAGGTGGAATATGTTTGCTATGAGATGGCTTGGGGTAAGAGTGTCCCATAGGTCCTTCCTCATTGTCATTGGATTTCAGGTTGAGATGTGCTCCTTGATGTTAAGCTCTCTTGTGTTTCCTGGGTATAAGCATTGGGTTCTGCACTGGCAGATGATTTCGAGTGGTAATTATGGCTCCCTGGTGAACAGAGGGTGGTACCTTGGACTCCCCTCCGATGTCAAATTATTCTTCTTTTAGATTTGAGAGTGTTCATCATATGAGTAGATATAAGCAAGAGATAAGTAGGGATAAGTAGAGAAGGGTCAAGATGAGCTATGAAGACATTTGATGATGAGATACTTGAGATAGGACATGATTTGATGACAAGATTATGTGATGTAGTTGGAATTTCTCCCTAGCTAAGAGGGAGTATTAATTTGGAAACTCAGTGACAAATTCCAATCAAGCAACTGAAATCCTCTTTCTGAGAGCACCAATTTTGACTTTTGAAGAACTTGATTTGGTCAAGGGAAAGTGTATTTTTTAATTGAATCCCACATGTGCACAAAAGGACAGGTCGGCCCAAAAGAGAAATTGGAGCCCCCCGAATGGCTATAAATACAATCCAAGTGACCCTCATTTTGACATGGTCATCAAGCATTCTTATTTTCTCTTTCTTTGGTTTGGATCACACATTTCTAAGGTTGGTTCACAGAAGTTGGCTAGTGCAGGTATGAAATTACAGGGTCCAAAAATCACACATGTGATCTAGGGTTTTGGTTTTCTGCCACCGGGATGTCACATGCAATTTTCAGTTGTAACCGTAGGCACACAGGCTCATTCGTACGATTGGAAGCTCTCAACTGCACGCATAACTCTTCCTCTGTGCGGTTGAGATCTAGGGTTTGATTTTGACAGTTGACCATATATTCCAATAGTTGATAACAATTGATCGTAGACTTTTGAATCATGGTTTTGATTATTAGCATTGTTAGGCTCATCCTTTGGATGTTGTTTGGTTGATTTTGCTGGATAGTTTTGTGGATGAAGATATGAACCATTAGACTCTCTCTTTGCTGAAACATTAAATGGAAATCTAATTAGAAGAAGCATTTGAAAGCGTTGCCCCCCTTGTGGGGTTTTTCCCTGGTCTCTCACCAATCCTGGTGTCTCTATGTGTGAATGTTTTTCTTCAATTATTCCTTTATGTTATGTTGCATTGTTGATGATATTGTTATTTCTACATAATTGCATATGTTGTTGAATAATGTAATAATGATGTGGGGTGAATTCAATGTGTAAATGATGAAATGCAAGTATCTAAAGCAAAGAACAATATAGCCCTAACAAAAATTAACAATGGGCGAAGAGGAAATGTCTAGCATCCCCACCAAACTCAAGGTTTTTTTCATATGTATTTTTAAGAAAATTATTTATTGATTCAAATTATTTTATAATTTAAAATAAATGGATTTTTCTCATATTTTAATTTTTTTAATTAAATATTTTTATTTTTAAAATTTTAAAATTTTAGATGTGGCAGGAGCGGAGGAGTTGATATTTTACCCCGAAGAACAATCAGTGTTCAAATTCGCTTGGGGTCTCCGTAAAACAACAAATAATTAGGTTGATTTTTTAGCATTATGGAAAGGTTTGGATATTGCCATTAGAAAAGGTACAAGGAAAGTAAAGGTCCTAGGAGATTTATTGATAGTCATGTGGTAGATATCCAAATAAAATTTTGAAATAAGCTCTCTTATCCCCGTAATTGTGAACATGATAGCCTTGCAAATTAATAATTTTAAGGAGATATCCCTCTTCCAAATTCTTATACACCTAAATGAAGAAGCAGAAAAACTTTCCAATGGTGGGACAAAGCTTGAACAAGGGATATTAGAATTAAAATATGGTCAAGGGAATTTTTCCCCAATTCCATGATTCAATTCCATAGATTTAATATTGTAAAGGCAGATCAACTCGGTCGCTGATTAACCCATGGGAGAAACTTGGTTAGTAAAGGCATTGTATTAAGTGTTATATGGAACTCGGTACCCCCAACCACCTAGCATAGACAGCATGGGACCTTTTCCGCATGGAGGTGAAGCGGACTCCACGTTTCCCTCTTTGTTCCTTAGTAATTGCAATCCAGAGAGATGGATAAGCTCAAGGCAAATTTTAAATAGGATTCTATGTGTAGTTTAATGTTATTGATCCGACCAAAATCCTCCATGTCATTAGATTTTAATGCTCTGCAACATTCTCCTGGCCTGGATTTAATTTGTATAGAAGAATTCCTCCTTGTGGAAAATCTCCTAATCTGAGTCTTTAGAATTAATGCCTCTCCTAATGTTTTGTCTTCGCTGGCGTGATGAATAATTGTTAAATGCATAGGGGCTCTTAGGTAATTTCTCGCCTTTCCCTATTGCTTTGTGTATTGATTTGTGGTTTCATAGTTTGTGTTTGGGAAGTGAAAATGTGATTGCCTTTAAGATTCAAGTCCCTAATAGCGAGCTAGGTAGATGGAAATAGTAGGTTGAGAATTTATTCAAATTCTTAATGGCCATGGTTGAAATTACAACCAAAAGGTTAGAGCTCATTGAATGTGAGAAGGAGGCAAGGTTCAATATTCTGGAAAAGCAATGTGAGTGGTTGTAGATGCGCATGAAAAAGAAGATGGTTGGCCTAGAGTATGAATTTCTTTTGTTGAAGATGCAAGTCAGTGGAGATGCATTGAATGCAGGTGACCCTAGTTCCAAGCATGGATTTTTTCAACTCGACATTAATCTCCAGGTGGCGGAAGCAAGTGTTACTACGTCTAAATATGGCATGCCTCGTGGCAAGGATGGGATATTGGAACACGTAGCAGAAGACAGTCCTTCCAAGGGTCTCTATGTAATTTGTCTTTTTATGTACTACTAGTATGAAATTTTTTTGAGGTAATTTTGCAGAATTTACGAGAGATTCCAATGTAAAATTGTAGTTCAAAAAGCTTGTAGAGGAAAGAAAATTTTGTTGTAGATATATGAGAAGATTGAAACAGTAGAAATCATTGAAGCGTGCAAATGATTTTGGCCATGAAAACAAATATTTTAACACAATAGATACTATTTCTGTTTTAAAAAATAATAAATAATTTTTTTATATATATTTGTTTAAATTTAACTTTGATTTTGTTTGGTTATATATTTTTTATTCTTTTACTTTAATTCTTTTATTATGTTTTTTTTAACGTTTTTTATTTTTCCTTTCTTTTAGTTTTTAATTTTGAAATATATATATATATATGTATTTATTTTATTTTTTTACTTTAATTCTTTTATTATGTTTTCTTTAACTTTTTTTATTTTTCCTTTTTTTTAGTTTTTAATTTTGAAATATATATATATGATGATGATGATAATGATGAGAGTGGTTAATGTCCACTGAGACCAAATTGGTCTATCGGACCTATAATTTTCTTAGTTTTTAATTGTCTGGATCCTTGTCTTTCTTAGTGAGATTGGTGTTGTAGCTTTCTTTCTTTTCTCTACGGTCTTCTAAATTCCTTTATCTTGCATCTCCTTCATCTCTTCTGGTTCTTGGGACACTGGTGTCTTAGCTTCGCGATCTATTGTGTTCATCCTTTTGAAGATAGTCGGAGAAGAATTTTGGTCTAGGAGATCTGCTTTGCTATTAAATGAAGATTTATTTTGTGTGGTATTCGAATCCTCATAACTGTTGATGCTTGAGGGGTTGTCAAGTTCACTTTTTTGTTGTTGGGCGGGGCTTTCTCCCTGCTTGTCTTGAGAGTTGTTTCTTTCTTGCCCGATTTCTTGTGATTCAGAGTTTTCTCTAGAGTATTCTTCTTTCATGACATTGTAGTATTATTTTTGTGCTCCTTCCCACCATGTAGATCTATGGTGGTTTTTTCTAGCAGAATTTTCTGGGAGGCTTTTGGGTAATTTTTGGCTAGATGACCTGTCTCAAAGCAGGATCGACATCTGAAGAGGACACTTTCATAATCGAGTTTCTGGTTCCACACATAGTCTTTACTTGTTAGGTTTATTTCAGCTGGGAATCCGGCGCTGAAGTCCATTTCCACACAGATGCGTGCATAGGTGGTTCTGGCATATTCCTCTGTTTCTGGGCACCTGCAGCAAAATTTCCCAATTGCATTTCCAATGGCTTTTAGCGAGGAGAGATTCCAGAGATGCAATGATAGGCTTAGCAATCTCACCCAAACTGGTGCTAAGTTTATGACTACTGTTGAGGGATCGAATGATGGGTTCCATGGCTTCATGAATAGGCCTAAGTTTTCCCAAAACCAAGGGCTAGAATCTAGAATATATTGTCTGCTTTTAGGATTTTCAAAATCTACTATAAAGAAACTCCTAGCACAAGGGTAGATATTAATTTCATCAGAAATGACAGGCTTCCATACCTCCAAGATCCAATTGTGGAGAGTTGTTAGCCACAGCCAAAAACCATTGAACCGGCAGATTAGGGCACTTTCGAAAAACTTCAAAGCCTCATCGAGTGAGGCCTGGACCACCTGGACAGTGGGAGCTGGGGCTTCACTGACGATATGGGCAGGAGCTTGCCCTCCAGAAGTGGACGGAACTGAGCCAGCAGCTATTTTCGCGAAGCTGGGAGCCATATTTTACTTGCCCGTAGAACCCAGCCGCAGAGAAATAAGGCAGAAGATTATGCGTTGAGCTGAGAATCGCAGGCCAAGACGACCACTCGGTAAACGGGAGTATGTATATATATATATAGATAGATAGATAGATAGATATATGGATATATATATCCTTTTAAAATAATTATTTTTATGTTTTATTTTTTTAATTGTATATTTTTAGAGTGTATTTATTTTATTATTATTTTTTATATACATTTTTTATTTTATTTTTTTCCTTTTCTTCTTTAAATAATTTTTTTTTTTAAGTTTTTTAAATTACTTTATTTTTTTTAATTGATTTACCAAAACAAAGTTTGGGAAATAACTAGCATAGGTCCATCTTAACTCTAGATCTACCAAGGGCCGAGAGGGATCAAATCTCTTTTCACTTTAAAAGAGGTTTGCAGCTTAAGAGATTCGATCCCTCTAGACACTTGGTAGATCCAGAGTTAAGACGGATCTAGGTTGGTTTCTTTCTCCCTTTAAATAAACTATATTCCACCTGAATACCATGGGTTCTCAATACCATGGGTCATTTTTATTTTTATTATTATTTTATTTTTTAAGGCTATTTTTATTTTGTTTTGACTAACTTAAAATGTTTACATTACATTACACTATGTTACAACATCTCTACCATATTGGGTTGGAGAGTGCCTAGTGCAAGTATTTAATTTGTTTAAAAAAAAAAAAAAGTTTTCATATTTTTAAATGATAATAAAAAACTAAAAAAAAGTGCATTTCATATTTGTTAGGGGTATCTTTCATGATTCGATGTGGATCTGGTATGAGGGGATGTGTAATTATGTATAAGTATAATACAATTCAACACAAAGAATCGGAAATCCTGCTCCAAAATCTTTTAATATTTATTTTAATTAACTATTTGTAAAATGAATCTTTAAAAGAAAAAGCATATCTTATGAATATATTAAAGTCTTAAAATATTTGATCCCTCTCAACACTTGGTAGATCCAGAGTTAAGATGGATCTAGGTTGGTTTAATTTCCCCCTTTAAATAAGCTATATTCCATCTGAATACCATAGGTTCTCAATACCATGGGTCATTTTTATTTTTATTATTATTTTATTTTTTAAGGCTATTTTTATTTTGTTTTGACTGACTTAAAATGTTTACATTACGTTACAACATCTCTAACATATTGGGTTGGGGAGTGCCTAGTGCAAGTACTTAATTTGTTTAAAAAAAAAAAAAGTTTTCATATTTAAATAAACAAAAAAAGAAGAAGTGCATTGCATATTTGTTAGGGGTATCTTTCATGATTTGATCTGGATCTGGTATGAGGGGATGTGTAATTATGTTTAAGTATAATACAATTCAACACAAAGAATCCGAAATCCTGCTCCCAAATGATGCAGGAGCATCCGGCACTCTTCATTAAACAAGGAATCCAAAGCGGAGCAAGGAGGACGTGGACCATCGGAGCTAAACAGGGGACATTTATGTTATAATAGAGCTAGTTTGATGGACTTAATTAAATGTAATCTGCCATATGTATGCATATAGAGAGATTAGTTGAGAGATTTGAGGAAAGGATGTGATTGAATCCTTCACAGTGATTCGATCCAATGTTCCCTTATATATATATATATATATATATATATATATATATATATATATATATATATATATATATATATATATATATATATATGATGAACCTGCGTGTTCAATAGAAGGGAGAGATAGACAATAATAGATAGAGAGTTGTAAGCCGAGTGAGCAAAATGTAATCGATTGGGAGCTTGTTCTAAGGCTGAAATGCCTTAGCATGTAATTGTTCTGTATAATATAAAAGTGTGTTCAGTGTTGAATTTGTGTGTCTGTGTATTATGTCCTTTTTAGTTCTATTGTATATATATATGCGTTGATGGCTTAAATCCCGTTTGTAAGTGTGTTGATCGACCATCGATCACTGTAGGATCAATGGCGATCCAAAGATGTCAAGTTGATTGTGATATGGGCGTCGTAACAAAGTATGGCAAGAACCCTGGATGAGGCGTAAATCCATAAAAAGCAAGCGAAATCAAGTTAAGGAGGAATGCCGGAGGAAATGGATGTCGACCATCTGACCGACAGATCAACAGATTGAACATCATCGCATGGTGGAAGACCGCGGAAGTTAATTCGTGAGGAAAGTAGTTTCGCAATAGGAAGGGGTATTTCGGGCGAGGCAAAAGTGGTAAGTGGCAATTCAGGTTGGGCACCTGATTCCACTAACCGTTCGACACGTAGCAGCCGAGGAGAGAGGAAAACCGCTTTTCTAGCAAGTACTCTCTGTGCAACTTATGCACCCAAAATCTCTGAAAGCCGTTGGATCTAGCGCGAGTTGATCGACGGTGGAGGATCAACGGACTGTTTGAAACTTCGGAGTGAATATTGATCGTTGGATCGGAGGGTGTAATGGACGATGGAGATCGGTTCGATTGGAGATCTGTGAATAGACAGCGTTGTGGAAAGGATTAGAGGTGCGGACCCGGCGATTTATGAATGTGGGTGTTTCCATGTTCCCGTGTAATCTTGTGTATTTCGATAGTTGAATGGTCCCAAGTTTAAAGGTTTAAAGCCGGTAAATTCTTCTGATAGGTTTGTGGCCCATAACCCACAAGCCTCAGGATCGAAATTTATAAAGAAAGGGGAAATTGGTTTACCTCAAAAATCTCCTTTCATCATTTGATATCAGAGCAGGGACAAGTTAACGTTAAGGTTTTCTTGCGATAAGGAAGAAGGAGTGCAAGCAGAAGGTGAAGGAGGTACATTTGATAAAGCATGGAGAGTTATGGTCTTACTGTCGTGCAGAGAACAACATCGAAAGGTGAGAAGACTTGCAGCAACCTAGAGCAAGGAGTTCTCAATTGGTTCCAAAGAAAAGAACTAGAAGGATGTCAAAAGACTAAAGCTCAGAGGAGAAAGCTTGGTGAGGTATCGTGTAGTAGAGAAGACTGTTACTACAAAGGTTGGTTACAGCTCACAGAAGATCATGAAGGCATTTCCACTGAGAAGTGGGTAGAATTGCTAAGGGCAAGGAGAAGCATATGACCAAGAGGTCATAAATTTTTGTGCCTCGGAAGTCTGATGCAGGAGCATCTGGCACTCTTCATTAAACGAGGAATCCAAAGCGGAGCAAGAAGGACATGGACCATCGGAGCTAAATAGGGGACATTTCTGTTATAATAGAGCTAGTTTGATGGACTTAATTAAATGTAATACGCCATATGTATGCATATAGAGAGATTAGTTGAGAGATTTGAGGAAAGGATGTGATCGAATCCTTCATAGTGATCCGATCCAATGTTCCCTTATATATATATATATATATATGATGAACCTGCATGTTCAATAGAAGGGAGAGACAGACAGTAACAGATAGAGAGTTGTAAGCCGAGTGAGCAAAATGTAATCAATTGGGAGCTTGTTCTAAGGCTGAAATGCCTTAGCATGTAATTGTTCTATATAATATAAAAGTGTTTTTGTGTGTCTATGTATTATGTCCTTTTCAATTCCGTTGTATATATAGATATATAGATAGATAGATATATATATATATATATATATATATATATATCTGTGTGTGTGTGTGTGTGTGTGCGTTAATGGCTTAAATCCCATTTGTAAATGTGTTGATCGACCATCAATCACTGTAGGATCAATGGCGATCCAAAGATGTCGAGTTGATTGTGATATGGGCGTCGTAACAAAGTATGGCAAGAACCCTGGGTGAGGCGTAAATCCATCAAAAGCAAGCGAAATCAAGTTAAGGAGGAATTGCAGAGGAAATGGATGTTGATCGTCTGATCGACAGATCAACAGATCGAAGGTCATCGCATGGTGGAAGAGCGCGGAAGTTAATTCGTGAGGAAAGTAGTTTCGCAACAAGAAGTGGTATTTCGGGCGAGGCAGAAGTGGTAAGTGGTAATTCGGGTTAGGCACCTGATTCCACTAACCGTTCAACACATAGCAGCCGAGGAGAGAGGAAAACCTCTTTTTGGGCAGGTACTCTCCGTGCAAGTTGTGCACCTGAAATCTCTGAAAGTTGTTGGATCTAGTGCAAGCTGATCGACAGCGGAGGATCAACGGACTGTTTGAAACTTCGGAGTGAATATTGACCGTTGGATCGAAGGGTGGAGATCGGGCTGATCAGAGATCGATGAATGGAGAGCGTTGTGGAAAGGATTGGAGGTGCGGACCCGACAATTTATGAATGCGGGTGTTTCCATGTTGCTGTTTAATCTTGTGTATTCCGATAGTTGAATGGTCCCGGGTTTAAAGGTTTAAAGCCAATAAATTCTTACAATAGGTTTGTGGCCCATAACTTATAGGCCTAAGGATCGAAATTTATAAAGAAAGGGGAAATTGGTTTACCCCAAAAATCTCCTTTCATCACAAAATCTTTTAATATTTATTTTAATTAACTATTTGTAAAATGAATCTTTAAAATAAAAACCATATCCTATGAATATATTAAAATCTTTAAAGACAAATATTTCCACGTCAAAGTTGTAATATTTGAAAATATAAATTTAATGTAGTTTTATTATAAATTTTGTTATCATGCAATGTAAAAAAAATCATTAAATCTAATATTAATATTAAAATATTAATATCATTATTAATCTAATATTAATATTAATATTATTATATTTTGTAACTTTGGATTAATAATTTGAGGAAAGTTTTGCATCTAGAGTGATTTGATCCCTCTCAACGCATGATAGATCCATATTTATATGGATCTAGGTTGGTTATTAGCATCTGTTGAAGTGCTTAATACAATTGTCAAATTGATTTTCACCATCAAATTTCGTAGAATTGGATTCAAAATTTTATCGTGATTCTTAAGATTTGGAGTACACTAAGTAATGAAACTGTAGTGCAATCTATACGATTATATAAAAGGAGCAAATTTTGTCGTAGTTTACGAGGCCACAATTTTGCCTAGAAAGCAATGGAAATTCCGACAGGGTTTTGATTACAGCGTTCAAGTTTCTAAATTTTGGGTAACCCTAGATTTTTTATGGTGTTGAATCCATTTCCACCATCAAAAAACAATTCAGACACTCATGTGATTGGATTTCTTGAAGAAGAAGAAAATCACCAGATTCAAGCAAGAATTCCGTTGTCCGACAAAATTGTGGCGTCGGTAGACAACACGGTAAATTTTATACTAGCCCAAGGACAAAAGGAAGACGTAGACCAAGAACATTCTAACAAAACTCTCTAGCCATGAAATTATTTTTATTGCAAATTTCAGGAATATTCAAAATCTGAAGATAATAGTGCTTGACCTTGCCACTATTTTTCAAGTTTTAGGATATTTTTGGAATTTGTAATGGGGATAATGATGCTGCCATGGAATAGATAGAAGTGCGGTGTCACATTTTTATGTTTTGGTTTTTTGAGTTGAAATTTGATAATATGTTTTATTTGGTAAAATTGTGATTTTTTTTGTTATTTAAAACAAGTTTTTAGGTATATTCTAGATTTCACAATTCAAAAATTGTGATTCCAATAAATATTTACAATAGATCCTTATAAATTAAATGGGTGGAGCAGGTGATATTCCCATAAACAACAATTCATAATAAATATCAAAAAAATTACTTTGTTAAAATAAATAAATAATAAGTAAAGAATTAACAAAATTATAACTTCATTTAAAATAATAATCATTATTATTATTATTACAACCCCAGGGGATAGCTCAATTGGTTAAGCCCTCGTTGCTAAGTACCTTGCCTGTCTGGGAGGTCACAAAGTCAAATCCCCTCGATGCCCTTGGGGTTAGGCCCAATATATTAGGTTGCCTTTGGTGGATCTGTGTGGATTAATCCCTACTATCTACTTAATAATTATTGATCATTAATTGTTGAAATAAGTAACCAGGCTTTGCCTATGTCGAAATTCATTGCAACAATGTTGCTCTTGTTTTCAATAGTCGTCGTCCTTCCAAATTCATTGCAACAATGTTGCTCTTGTTTTCAATAGTCGTCGTCCTTCCAAATTCATTGCAACAATGTTGCTCTTGTTTTCAATAGTTGTTGTCCTTTTGGTTCTACTGTGCATGCAAAAATTGAATTCGAGTGTTTTTTCCACTTAGAATTTTCGAGTATGATCATTTTATGAAAAAATTGAATTCGAGTGTTTTTCGGTTCTACTGTGCATGCAAAAATTGAATTCGAGTGTTTTTTCCACTTAGAATGTTCGAGTAGGATCATTTTATCTTCTTAGAATGACTGCAAATTTTGAATCAGACTTGGCTTTTCATATTAAACTAGCCTAGATACATCTTAACTTCAGATCTACTAAGCACAAAGAGGGATCAAATATATTTTCACTCTAAAAGAGGTTTGCATCTCAAGAGAGTTGATCCCTCTCGGCACTTGATAGATCCGAAATTAAAATGGATCTAGGTTTGTGATATTTTTTTTGAATTCCATGGTTGAAAATTGTTAGAATTTTAAGGTTTTTCAGAGTCATGTCATAAGATCTTTAATGTCATGGTTGAAAATTGTTGGAATTTTAAGGTTTTCCATGATCATGATTTTGTTTTTAATTTCATGGATGAAAATGTTGGAAATATAATCTTAAAAAAAGAGTGATGCAACCTCACTATTGATTTTTCATGTTTTTTGTGCAAATATAGAGGTATTTTTAGACTAGAGTTCTCATTTTGAAGTTATAGTTCTAGTTAAGTTGGTAACATTATGGGTAAATATTGTGTTTATTTGTGTATGGTGTGTGAGAATTTTTCTTTTCGTTATTTTTTGCATTTCAACTATTTCATACATTAAGTATAAAACTAGTAATTAAAGATTTTGAGATTAAAGAAAATTAACCTTCACAATAAAGATTTCACTATTATCAGCTTTATTGTGATAAATTGTCCCAATAAAATATCCATGATAGTTTATAAATCATCTTCAATTGTAACTCTCATACACATTCTTATAACTATGTTGCTCTTTTCAAGAGATAGCCAATGAAAAAGAACATGTTGTATATCATGTCACTCTTGGAGTGATGAATAATCGTTAAATGCACAGGGGCTCTTAGGTAATTGCTCGCCTTTCCCTATTGCTTTGTGTATTGATTTGTGGTTTCATAGTTTGTCTTTGGGAAGTGAAAATATGGTCACCTTTAAGAGTCATGTCCTTAATAGCGAGTTGGATAGATGGAAATAGTATGTTAAGAATTTATTCAAAGTCTTAATGGCCATGGTTGAAATTACAACCAAAAGGTTAGAGCTCATTGAATGTGAGAAGGAGGCAAGGTTCAATATTTTGGAAAAGCAATGTGAGTGGTTGCAGATGCGCATGGAAAAGAAGACGGTTGGCCTAGAGTCTGAATTTCTTTCGCTGAAGATGCAAGTCAATGGAGATGCATTGAATGCAAGTGACCCTAGTTCCAGGCATGGACTCGACATTAATCTCCAAGTGGCGGAAGCAGGTGTTACTATGTCTAAATGTGGCATGCCTCATGGCAAGGATGGGATATTGGAACTCGTAGCAGAAGCTAGTCCTTCCAGGGGTCTCTATGTAATTTGTCTTTTTATGTACTACTAGTATGAAATTTTTTTGAGGTAATTTTGCAGAATTTATGAGAGATTCCAATGTAAAATTTTAGTTCAGAAAGCTCGTAGAGGAAAGAAAATTTTGTTGTAGATATATGAGAAGATTGACACAGTAGAAATCATTGAAACGTGCAAATGGTTTTGGCCATGCAAACAAATATTTTAACACAATAAATACTATTTCTGTTTTTAAAAATAATAAATAATTTTTTTATATATATTTGTTTAAATTTAACTTTTATTTTGTTTGGTTATATATTTTTTATTTTTTTACTTTAATTCTTTTATTATGTTTCCTTTAACTTTTTTTTTATTTTTCCTTTTTTTAGTTTTTTATTTTGAAATATATATATATAATTTTAAAATAATTATTTTGATGTTTTATTTTTTTAATGGTATATTTTTAGAGTTTATTTATTTTATTGTTATTATTTATATAGATTTTTTATTTTATTTTTTTCCTTTTTTTAAATAATTATTTGTTTTTTAAATTACTTTATTTTTTTAAATTGTTTTACCAAAATAAAGTTTGGGAAATAATTAGCATAGATTCATGCTAACTCTGAATCTACCAAGGGCTGAGAGGGATCAAATCTCTTTTCACTTTAAAAGAGGTTTGCATCTTAAGAGATTTGATCCCTCTCGACACTTGGTAGATCCAGAGTTAAGATGGATCTAGGTTGATTTAATTTCCCCCTTTAAATAAGCTATATTCCACCTAAATACTATGGGTCATTTTTTTTATTATTATTATTTTATTTTTTAAGGCTATTTTTATTTTGTTATTTTTATTTTGTTTTGACTGACTTAAAATGTTTACATTACATTACACTATGTTCCAACATCTCTACGATATTGGGTTGGAGAGTGCCTAGTGCAAGTATTTAATTTTAAAAAAAAAAAAAAATCATATTTTTAAATAATAATAATAAAAAACTAGAAAAAGTGCAATGCATATTTATTAGGGGTATCTTTCATGATTTGATGTGGATCTGGTATGAGGGGATGTGTAAGTATGTGTAAGTATAATACAATTCAACACAAAGAATCAGAAATCCCTGCTCCAAAATCTTTTAATATTTATTTTAATTAACTATTTGTAAAATGAATCTTTAAAAGAAAAACCATATCTTATGAATATATTAAAATCTTAAGAGATTTTATCCCTTTGGGCACTTGGTGGATCTAGAGTTAAGATGGATCTAAGTTGGTTTAATTTTCCCTTTTAAATAAGCTATATTCCACTTGAATACCATGGGTTCTCAATACCATGGGTCATTTTTATTTTAATTTTTATTATTATTTTATTTTTTAAGGCTATTTTTATTTAGTTTTGACTGACTTAAAATTTACATTACATTACACTACGTTACAACATCTCTACCATATTGGGTTGGAGAGTGCCTAGTGCAAGTATTTAATTTGTTTTAAAAAAAATAAAGTTTTCATATTAAAAAAAAAGTGCATTGCATATTTGTTAGGGGTATATTTCATGATTCCATGTGGATCTGGTATGAGGGGATGTGTAAGTATGTTTAAGTATAATACAATTCAACACAAAGAATTGAAATCCTGCTCCAAAATCTTTAAATATTTATTTCAATTAATTGTTTGTAAAATGAATCTTCAAAAGAAAAACCATATCTTATGAATATATTAAAATCTTTAAAGACAAATATTTCCACGTCAAAGTTGTAATATTTGAAAATATAAATTTGATGTAGTTTTATTATAAATTTTGTTATCATGTGATGTAAAAAACATCATTAAATCTAATATCAATATTAAAATATTAATATCATTATTAATCTAATATTAATATTAATATATTATAATATTAATATTATTAGATTTTGTAACTTTGGATTAATAATTTGAGGAATGTTTTGCATCTAGAGTGATTTGATCCCTCTCGAGGCATGATAGATCCAGAGTTATATGGATCTAGGTTGGTTTGGAGTACACTAAGTAATGAAATTGTAGTGCAATCTATACGATTATATAAAAGGAGTAAAATTTGTCGTAGTTTACGAGACCACAATTTTGCCGAGAAAGCAATGGAAATTCCAACAGGGTTTTGATTACAGCGTTCAAGTTTCTAAATTTTGGGTAACCCTAGATTTTTTATGGTGTTGAATCCATTTCCACCATCAAAAAACAATTCAGACACTCATGTGATTGGATTTCTTGAAGAAGAAGAAAATCACCGGATTCGAGCAAGAATTTCGTTGTCCCAACAAAATTGTGGCCTCGGTAGACAACACGGTAAATATTATACTAGCCCAAGAACGAAAAGAAGACATAGACCAAGAACATTCTAACAAAACTCTCTAGCCATGAAATTATTTTTATTGCAAATTTCAGGAATATTCAGACTCCGAAGATAACAGCGCTGGACCTTGCCACTATTTTTCAAGTTTTAGGATATTTTTGGAATTTGTAATGGGGATAATGATGCCGCCATGAAATAGGTAGAAGTGTGGTGTCACATTTTTCTGTTTTGGTTTTTTGAGTTGAAATTTGATAATATGTTTTATTTGGTAAAATTGTGATTTTTTTTGTTATTTAAAACATGTTTTTAGGTATATTCTAGATTTCACAATTCAAAATTTGTGATTCCAATAAATATTTACACTAGATCCATTTAAATTAAATGGGTGGAGCAGGTGATATTCCCATAAACACCAATTCATAATAAATATCAAAACAATTACTTTGTTAAAATAAATAAATTATAAGTAAAGAATTAACAAAATTATAACTTCATTTAAAATAATAATCATTATTATTATTATTATTACAACCCTAAGGCATAGCTCAATTGGTTAAGCCCTTGTTGCTAAGTACCTTGCTTGTCTTGGAGGTCACAAAGTCAAATCCCCTCAATGCCCTTGGGGTTAGGCCTAATATATTAAGTTGCTTTTGGTGTAGTTGTCATCCTTCCAAATTCATTGCAACAATGTTGCATGCAAAAGTGTTTTTTCCACTCAGAATGTTTGAGTAGGATCATTTTATGCAAAAATTGAATTCGAGTGTTTTTTCCACTTAGAATGTTCGAGTAGGATCATTTTATAATTCGAGTGTTTTTTCCACTTAGAATGTTCGAGTAGGATCATTTTATGAAAAAATTGAATTCGAGTGTTTTTTCCACTTAGAATGTTCGAGTAGGATCATTTTATATTCTTAGAGTGACAGCAAATTTTGCATCATACTTGGTTTTTTATATTAAACCAACCTAGATGCATCTTATCTTCAGATCTACTAAGCACAAAGAAGGATCAAATATATTTTCACTCTAAAAGTTTGCATCTCAAGAGATTTGATCCCTCTTGGCACTTGGTAGATCCGAAATTAAAATGGATCTAGGTGGGTGATATTTGGTTTGAACTCCATGGTTGAAAATTGTTAGAATTTTAAGGTTTTTCATAGTCATGTCATAAGATCTTTAATGTCATGGTTGAAAATTGTTGGAATTTTAAGGTTTTCCATGATCATGATTTTGTTTTTAATTTCATTGATGAAAATGTTGGAAATATAATCCTAAAAAAAGAGTGGTGCAACCTCACTACTTTAAAATTTCAGGGTGATTTTTCATGTTTTTTGTGCAAATATAGAGGTATTTTTAGACTAGAGTTCTCATTTTGAGGTTATAATTCTATTTAAGTTGTAACATTATGGGTAAATATTGTGTTTATTTGTGTATGGTGTGTGAGAATTTTTCTTTTCATTATTTTTTGCATTTCAGCTATTTCATATATTTAAGTATAAAACTAGTAATTAAAGATTTTGAGATTAAAGAAAATTAACCTTCACAATAAAGATTTCACTATTATCAGCTTTATTGTGATAAATTGTCCCAATGAAATATCCATGATAGTTTACAAATCATATTCAATTGTAACTCTCATACACATTCTTATAAGTATGTTGCTCTGTTCAAGAGATAGCCAATGAAAAAAGAACATGTTGTATATCATGTCACTCTTGGCGTAATGAATAATCGTTAAATGCACAAGGGCTCTTAGGTAATTGCTCGCATTTCCCTATTGCTTTGTGTATTGATTTGTGGTTTCATAGTTTGTGTTTGGGAAGTGAAAATATGGTCACCTTTAAGAGTCAATTCCCTAATAGCGAGCTGGATAGATGGAAATAGTATGTTGAGAATTTATTCAAAGTCTTAATGGCCATGGTTGAAATTACAACCAAAAGGTTAGAGCTCATTGAATGTGATAAGGAGGCAAGGTTCAATATTTTGGAAAAGCAATGTGAGTGGTTGCAGATGCGCATGGGAAAGAAGATGGTTGGCCTAGAGTCTGAATTTCTTTTGCTAAAGATGCAAGTCAATGGAGATGCATTGAATGCAGGTGACCCTAGTTCCAAGCATGGATTTTTTGAATTTGACATTAATCTCCAGGTGGCTGAAGCAGGTGTTACTACATCTAAATATGGCATGCCTCGTGGCAAGGATGGGATATTGGAACACGTAGCAGACGCTAGTCCTTCCAAGGGTCTCTATGTAATTTGTCCTTTTATGTACTATTAGTATGAAATTTTTTTGAGGTAATTTTGCAGAATTTACGAGAGATTCCAATGTAAAATTGTAGTTCAGAAAGCTCGTAGAGGAAAGAAAATTTTGTTGTAGATATATGAGAAGATTGAAGCAGTAGAAATCATTGAAGCGTGCAAATGGTTTTGGCCATGCAAACAAATATTTTAACACAATAGATACTATTTCTGTTTTAAAAATAATAAATAATTTTTTTATATATATTTGTTTAAATTTAACTTTTATTTTGTTTTTTTTTTTTTTTCCTTTTTTTAGTTCTTTATTTTGAAACATATATATATATATATAATTTTAAAATAATTATTTTGATGTTTATTTTTTTAATGGTATATTTTTAGAGTTTATTTATTTTATTATTATTTTTTATATAGATTTTTTATTTTATTTTTTTCCCTTTCTTCTTTAAATAATTATTTGTTTTTTAAGTTTTTTAAACTATTTTATTTTTTTTAATTTATTTACCAAAACAAAGTTTGGGAAATAACTAGCATAGATCCATGCTAACTCTGGATCTACCGAGGGCCGAGAGGGATCAAATCACTTTTCACTTTAAAAGAGGTTTGCATCTTAGGAGATTTGATCCATCTCGACACTTGGTAGATCCAGATTTAAGATGGATCTAGGTTGGTTTAATTTCCCCCTTTAAATAAGCTATATTCCACCTGAATACAATGGATTCCCAATACCATGGGTCATTTTTATTTTTATTAATATTTTATTTTTTAAGGCTATTTTTATTTTGTTTTGACTGACTTAAAATGTTTACATTACATTACACTATGTTACAACATCTCTACCATATTGGGTTGGAGAGTGCATAGTGCAAGTATTTAATTTGTTTAAAAAATAAAATAAAGTTTTCATATTTTTAAATAATAATAATAAAAAACTAAAAAAAGTGCATTGCATATTTGTTAGGGGTATCTTTCATGATTTGATGTGGATCTGGTATGAGGGGATGTGTAAGTATGTGTAAGTATAATACAATTCAACACAAAGAATCGGAAATCCTGCTCCAAAATCTTTTAATATTTATTTTAATTAACTATTTGTAAAATGAATCTTTAAAAGAAAAACCATATCTTATGAATATATTAAAATCTTAAGAGATTTGATCCTTTGGGCACTTGTTAGATCCAGAGTTAAGATGGATCTAGGTTGGTTTAATTTCCCCCTTTAAATAAGCTATATTCCACCTGAATACCATGGGTTCTCAATACCATGGGTCATTTTTATTTTTATTATTATTTTATTTTTTAAGGTTGTGTTACAACATCTCTACCATATTGGGTTGGAGAGTGCCTAGTGCAAGTATTTAATTTGTTTAAAAAAAAAAAAAAAAAGTGCATTGTATATTTGTTACGGGTATCTTTCATGATTCCATGTGGATCTGGTATGAGGGAATGTGTAAGTATGTTTAAGTATAATACAATTCAACACAAAGAATCGAAATCCTGCTCCAAATATTTTAATATTTATTTTAATTAACTATTTGTAAAATGAATCTTTAAAGAAAAACCATATCTTATGAATATATTAAAATCTTTAAAGACAAATATTTCTATGTCAAAGTTGTAATATTTGAAAATATAAATTTGATGTAGTTTTATTATAAATTTTGTTATCATGTGATGTAAAAAACATCATTAAATCTAATATCAATGATGATGATGATGATGATGGTTAACGTCCACTGAGACCAAATTGGTCTATCGGACATATAACTTTCTTAGTTTTTAATTATCTGGCTCCTCGTCTTTCTTGGCAAGATTGGTGCTGAGCTTTCTTTTTTTTCTCTACGGTCTTCCAACTTCCTTTATCTTGCATCCCCTTCATCTCTTCTGGTTCTTGGGACATTGGTGTCTTAGCTTCGCGATCTATTGTGTTCGTCCTTTTGAAGATAGTCGGAGAAGAAGTTTGGTCTAGGAGATCTGCTTTGTTGTTAAATGAAGACTTATTTTGTGCGGTCGAATCGTCATAATTGTTGATTTGTTGGGCAGGGCTTTCTCCCTGCTTGTCTTGAGAGTTGTTTCTTTCCTACCCGATTTCTTGTGATTCAGAGTTTTCTCCAGAGTATTCTTCTTTGATGACAGTGTAGTGTTCTTTTTGTGCTCCTTCCCACCATGTAGATCTGTGGTGGTTGTTTTTAGCAGAATTTTTCTGGGAGGCTTTTGGGCAATTTTTTACTAGATGCCTTGTCTCAATGCAGGATCGACATCTGAAGAGGACACTTTCGTAATCGAGTTTATGGTTCCACACATAATCTTTACTTGTTAGGTTTATTTCAGCTGGGAATCCAGCGCTGAAATCCATTTCCACACAGATGCGTTCATAGGTGGTTCTTGCATATTCCTCTGTTTCTGGGCACCTGCAGTAAAATTTCCCAATTGCATCTCCAATGGCTTTTAGCGACGAGAGATTCCAAAGATGCAAAGGTAGGCTTGGAAATCTCACCCAAACTGGTACTGAAGTTATGACTTTTGTAGAGGGATCGAATGATGGGTTCCATGGCTTCATGAATAGGCCTGCTTTTTCCCAAAACCAAGGGCCGGAATCTAGAATACATTGTCTGCTTTCAACATTTTCAAAATCTACTATAAAGAAACCCCTAGCACATGGGTAGATATTAATTTCATTAGAAATGACAGGCTTCCATACCTCTGAGATCCAGTTGTGGAGAGCTATCAGTCTCGGCCAAAAACCATTGAACCGACAGATTAGGTCACTTTCGGAAAAATTCAAAGCCTCATCGAGTGAGGCCTGGACAGTGGGAGCTGGGGCTTCACTGACGATATGGGCAGGAGCTTGCCCTCCAGAAGTGTATGAGCCCGCAGCTATTTTCGTGAAGCTGGGAGCCATATTTTACTAGAACCCAGCCACAAAGAAATAAAGCAGAAGATAAGATTAGGTTTAGATCTCCCTACAGAAGATTAGATCTAGAACCTAGCCGCCTAGATCTAGATCTAGCCATAGAAGATTAGATCTAGAATCCAAAATGTGCAAACAAACTTATTCACTCTCGAAAATGGTAGATCGCCTCATAGTGGAACCCAGAACGGTAGATCGCGGCAGATCGAAAATCGTAGATTATATATGATTATTAATAAATTTGAGAAAATATGGCAGAAAATTTCCTGCAGGAGCGCTCAGTTTCCGCGGCTAAAATGCACACTTCAGATCCACAACGCAGAAACAATATAATAAAATATTATATTACCTATCCCGCAGCGTAGAAACACTTCAGATCCGCAGCGCAGAAAACCGAAGACAGGAAACACTTCAGATTCGCAGCGCAGAAATACTATACACCAGATCTGCAGCGCAAAAGATAGGAAATCCAGGTCCACAGTGCAGAAGATAGGAAATATTAATATCATTATTAATATTAAAATATTAATATCATTATTAATCTAATATTAATATTATTAGATTTTGTAACTTTGTATTAATAATTTGAGGAAAGTTCTGCATCTAGAGTGATTTGATCCCTCTCGACGCATGATATATCCAGAGTTACATGGATCTAGGTTGGTTATCAGTGTCCGTTGAAGTGCTTAATACATTTGTCAAATTGATTTTCACCATCAAATTTGGTAGAATTGGATTCAAAATTTTATCGTGATTCTTAAGATTTGGAGTACACTGAGTAATGAAACTGTAGTGCAATCTATACGATTATATAAAAGGAGTAAATTTTGTCCTAGTTTACGAGACCACAATTTTGCCAAGAAAGTAATGGAAATTCCGACAGGGTTTTGATTACAGCGTTCAAGTTTCTAAATTTTGGGTAACCCTAGATTTTTTATGGTGTTGAATCCATTTCCACCATCAAAAAACAATTCAGACACTCATGTGATTGGATTTCTTGAAGAAGAAGAAAATCACCGGATTCGGACAAGAATTTCGTTGTCCCAACAAAATTGTGGCCTCACAACACAGTAAATTTTATACTAGCCCAAGAACGAAAAGAAGACGTAGCCAAGAACATTCTAACAAAAATCTCTAGCCATGAAATTATTTTTATTGCAAATTTCATGAATATTCAAAATCCGAAGATAACAATGCTGGTCCTTGCCACTGTTTTTCAAGTTTTAGGATATTTTTGGAATTTGTAATGGGGATAATGATGCCGCCATGAAATAGGTAGAAGTGTGGTGTCACATTTTTTATGTTTTGGTTTTTTGAGTTGAAATTTGATAATATGTTTTATTTGGTAAAACTGTGATTTTTTTTGTTATTTAAAACATGTTTTTAGGTATATTCTAGATTTCACAATTCAAAATTTGTGATTCCAATAAATATTTACACTAGATCCATATAAATTAAATGGGTGGAGCTGGTGATATTCCCATAAACACCAATTCATAATAAATATCAAAACAATTACTTTGTTAAAATAAATAAATAATAAGTAAAGAATTGACAAAATTATAACTTCATTTAAAATAGTAATCATTATTATTATTATTATTACAACCCCAAGGGATAGCTCAATTGGTTAAGCCCTCGTTGCTAAGTACCTTGCATGTCTGGGAGGTCACAAATTCAAATCCCCTCGATGTCCTTGGGGTTAGGCCCGATATATTATGTTACCTTTGGTGGATCTGTGTGGATGAATCCCTACTATCTACTTAATAATTATTGATTGTTAATTGTTGAAATAAGTAACCAGGATTTGCCTATATCCAAATTCATTGCAACAATGTTGCTCTTGTTTTCAATAGTCATCGTCCTTCCAAATTCATTGCAACAATGTTGCTCTTTTTTTCAATAGTCGTCGTCCTTCCAAATTCATTGCAACAATGTTGCTCTTGTTTTCAATAGTTGTTGTCCTTTTGGTTCTACTGTGCATGCAAAAATTGAATTCGAGTGTTTTTTCCACTTAGAATTTTCGAGTAGGATCATTTTATGCAAAAACTGAATTCGAGTGTTTTTCGGTTCTATTGTGCATGCAAAAATTGAATTCGAGTGTTTTTTCCACTTAGAATGTTCGAGTAGGATCATTTTATCTTCTTAAAGTGACTGCAAATTTTGCATCAGACTTGGCTTTTCATATTAAACTAGCCTAGATACATCTTAACTTCAAATCTACTAAGCACAAAGAGGGACCAAATATATTTTCACTCTAAAAGAGGTTTGCATCTCAAGAGAATTGATCCCTCTCGGCACTTGACAAATCTGAAATTAAAATGGATCTAGGTTGGTGATATTTGGTTCGAATTCCATGGTTGAAAATTGTTAGAATTTTAAGGTTTTTTAGAGTCATGTCATAAGATCTTTAATGTCATGGTTGAAAGTTGTTGGAATTTTAAGGTTTTTCATGATCATGATTTTGTTTTTAATTTCATGGATGAAAATGTTGGAAATACAATCCTAAAAAAAGAGTGATGCAACCTCACTACTTTAAAATTTCAGGGTGATTTTTCATGTTTTTTGTGCAAATATAGAGGTATTTTTAGACTAGAGTTCTCATTTTGAGGTTATAGTTCTAGTTAAGTTGGTAACATTATGGGTAAATATTGTGTTTATTTGTGTATGGTGTGTGAGAATTTTTCTTTTCGTTATTTTTTTCATTTCAACTATTTCATACATTTAAGTATAAAACTAGTAATTAAAGATTTTGAGATTAAATAAAATTAACTTTCACAATAAAGATTTCATTATTATCAGCTTTATTGTGATAAATTGTCCCAATGAAATATCCATGATAGTTTACAAATCATCTTCAAGTGTAACTCTCATACACATTCTTATAAGTATGTTGCTCTTTTCAAGAGATAACCAATGAAAAAAGAACATGTTGTATATCATGTCACTCTTGCCTCACTTTCTACATGAGTACCCCATCCTAGCTCTTTCTTGAGAGTGGCTTAAATCCTCTCTCAAATTACTATTCCAAATACTTTGTGACACATTCTTCAAGATAGGGTCCACTAGGTAGTAGTGACATTAGTTTTAGTTTATATATATATATATATATATATAACATTTTTTGTTCCATACTTATACAAGATTTCATATCAAAAGCCATACAGGTAGGTTAATGGACATATATACTCTAGTTTAGGAATTAATATTCTCCTAATAAAGTTATAAGATTAGAAAATTACTCATATTCACATGATATTTGAGACTTTGCTGAGTGTTACTTGCTAAGTCCTATTATCAATACAATGTACCACACAAGATTGCTATTTTATATCAATTAGATTATTTCCTAGTAGTCATATGATAATTCCATTTTAGAAAATGTCTAACACATCATGGATGATAAGTTTTTTTTTTCCTTTTTCTTATTTTTCTAACCATGTTGAACTTGTAACTTATTGGAGAAATTCGTTAAAGGCTCAAGATCAAACTTTTAAGCTTCCACTATAACACCAAGAGTATATCCAACAACCTACAAGCCAAGTGTACTAATAACTTATAACTTAGCAAGATTCAAGATGTTGTGACCCCACCATAGCAGGATTTATCTCAAGGGTCACTGAAATTTCAAGCCTTATCACAACAGGCCAAACATGTCCCTTGGAAATGAACTCGACTAAATGGGACAACAAATTGTGCTCCCTACCACTCAAGCTACTAACCTGGGATAAGTATTTGAACTTTAAAGGGAAACCATCCTAAAGGATATGGTTGATACCTTCAATAACATGCCTTAAGACCACATACAAAGAACAAGGAAAAGTCTCATTCCCTAGTAGGTTCCTTATCCATCTAGGTGTTCAGCCTATCAAACAACATCCGCATAGGATTAGAAATTCATGAAGCATGACATTTAAGCATGTTAAGATTTCTAAAAGGGAGTACATCCTAAGTGACTTCTTTCACATAAAGTATCAATACAAAGGGGAGTCTCATTATGAAGATAGCATTCAATCATGGATGCATTATTTACATTACCATGAGAATTCCTTGATTCTGGGTGCAATTCCAAGGATTTCAAATATGGTGATGTCCATATACTCACATTTAGATATTCAATCCTCATATCTCATCCACCACAAATTAGATGGATTGACCATGACAAATTTCAAAATTAAATTCCATTTCATCAAGCTCAACGAACTAATCAACCAATCTCTAGCCTTTGCATAAGCAACAATCATAATTGCAAGGGACGTCACCAACTCATACTCTTAGGTAATATTTGCTAGATAATCACAAAAACTATTTCATCCATCTATTTAAATTCATATAACCCTTAATTGATGTTTACAATATTGTGACTTTGACTTTTGAAATGTAAAAGTCCTAATGATCCTAGCTCCATAGTTTATCTTTGGCCCAATCAATTGTTGTATTTGAACCAGAGCTCTAATAACATTACATAACATACCAAACCCCTAGTATATATGAGGTAGGTGGGTTCAATTTTTCCTCTTAGTTTTCTTAACATGACTCTAAAGCCACTTTTGAGCTCATGAATGCATTCTACTCGTTGAGATCTTTCCAACAACTATATCATTGCTCAAATTAGAGCTCTATACGAGAAGTTGTGGATTTTTAAATATCTTAGCCTTATCTTCTTAATGACATCATTATGCATTCCATCCTACATAGCACCACACATGCTAGTAAATATGACATACACACTTATGCTTAGAACTATCACCATGGACTCCATCGCACCTAAGTATTTTGCATGTGATATGGATTATTGTATTCTAAGGCATGTCACACCATAGACTTTTATGTTGAAACTAAGAAAGATATTTTTCCTTTATCACGTTAAAAGAAATTTTACATTTATGAAATGAAGGATTAACTCTTACTTGTGAATTATAAATGATGCCTAAAAATGTGATAGTTTGTAATGATGTAGATCAATCATAGAAGTTTATCTAAGAATCAAAGATCAAGAGAAAAGAAAGAAGTTAGAGATGAAGTTCAATTGAGAGGTTCAAAAAGATATCAACTTAATGAGAACATTATCAAGTTCTCATTTATTTGGAGGCAACATATAGTGGTGATATTTACTCTTGCTTTGAAAAGTGATGCTCCTAGTAACACCCCATTTGTGGGGGGGGATTGACATTTTATATCTTTTTATTTGTAAAGTATAAGCATTTTTTTCAAATGTTAGTATTTTTAAGCACTTTCCAAAATTGTCTATGTTTTTTCACATGTTGGTTTTTTAAGAGTTTTTTTTTTTTTTAATCGTTTTTTAAGTGTCTTTCAAATTTGTTTATTTATTAATTTTTTTAATGTTTGTTTTTTAAGTGGTTTTTTTTCTTCAATGGTTAGTTTTTTAAGTGTTTTTCAAATTTGTTTATTTATTATTTTTTAAATGTTGGCTTTTTAAGTGTTTTCAAGTTTGTTTATTTTTTTCAAATGTTGGCTTTAAGTGTTTTTAAAATTTATCTAATTTTTATATTATTTTATTTTTTGAGTTAAAATTAGAAATTAATTGACATTGTGGCCTTAAAAAGTGGTACCAATATATATATATATATATATATAATCCAATTTTAACGTCATGGCCAAGTCAGACACCAAATTGGTGTATGAGACCCCCTTGTTTGTGGGACAAGGGACCTACCTGGACTACTAAGTCTACGAAGGCATACATACTCTACTCCCCTCTGGTTTTGAACGTGTGACCTTATAGGAGGAAACACATGCTTTTAACCATTAAGCTCACTGAAGTTCTTAACCATTATATATATATATATAGAGAGAGAGAGAGAGAGGGTGGGGGGGGGTTTATGTAAGAATCAAATATGAAGATAAAAGAGAGAAGTTATAGATAAAGTTTAGTTAATAAATTCTACAAGTTATCAACCTAACAAGAACACTATTGAGTTCTCTCTTTTTTAAAGCAACATTTAGTGGTTATTTTTACCCTTGTTTTAAAAATGGTGCTACTAATAACACCTCTTTTGTTTGGGGGGTGTAATAATTTTTGACAATTTAAATATTCTTATTTATAATGTATTCACAATTTTTTTTCAAATGATGACTTTTTAAGCATTTCTGAAATTTGTCATTTTTTAAATGTTAGGTTTTTAAGATTTTTCAAATGTTAGTTTTTAAGTGTTTTTCAAATTTAGTTATTTATTTTTTCACAGGTTAAGTTTTTTTCAAGTGTTTTCACTGTTTATTTAATTTTTAGTTTCCTTATTTTACTTTTTGAGTTAAAATTTTGAATTGTTTGACATTATAGTTTATTTAAGTTAAAATCATGAATTAATTGACATTATAGTTCATTTTACACACATGAGAAATATTTTATATTAATTTTGCACTTGGTGGCAACAAGGCGCTAGGGGAATTTACAATTTGTTCCGAGATACAAAATCCTCTAGAAAGTTTGAAAGAAGTATCTCAAAAAAATTGCGAAATTTTTACTACCATCTTTTTCAAAACCAAAATACATGACGTGCATGTTAGGACGGCTGGGGCGGTTGGCTTTCGCATTCCCCAGCCGTGATCGAGTCCTGCAAGCGGCCTCTCGTTGGGCGATTTCGAATGGCTACGCCGTATTCCGCTGGCTTCGGTCATATTCTGTTGGCTTCTGCCATATTGTAACAATATCTGTAGGCTTCGGCCATATGTGGATTTTCTCTCTCAAAAAAAAACTTGAAAATATAGACCGCTCTCTCTGAAAAAAAAAGACTTGAAAATATAGACCGCTCAACAAAATGCATTTACATCTTGTTCGTCCGGTTGTTAGGGGCACCAGGTCGTGCTCCTATTGTCATCAGTGTTTCGATGTTCCTGCGGATCTGCAAATTGGCGGCGCACCTAGTCCATCTCATCCTCCAACTATATAATTTTGGCTTGCTGACTCTGCACTTACTCTGTCAAAAATAGAATTATGGCTGACTGTTGGTTGACTTCTCATTGACTTCCTCTTGCCTATCCCATGGAAGGTGCGAGCAGAGGTTACAATGTGTAGAGGGTGTCGAAAGCAGAGATGGGAGAGGAAAATCCATGGTGTTCTATTGTGGACTTGAAGTCGTGGTGTCCCAGAGTGTCCAAATGCAGAGATGTGAGGCTCCAAGAAGCAGCAAGACTCTCAGAAGCACAGCTCTCGGCGAGAAAGCAAGAGAGCAGACGAGAGTGCCTTAATGAAGCGGATCCAATTGTGAGTGATAATAAAAAGACCAGATTGCATTTTGTCTGAAGCGATTTCCCTGAGCACGCAACACAACCGAGAGCACAGTTAAACAAAATTGGAAAGTGCAGCAGTTGCTATGGAAGCTCCTCTGGCTTTAGAGAGTTTGAGAGCTCCTCTGCATTCTTAGTCCACTTGAGCCTGTAATTTGTGCAGAAGAAGGAGAGTTTTGTGCTTCGGAGGTATGAGAAGAGAGCAGTCACCTCTATCCTTGCCATATAGTTTGGACCATGCCATATTCCAATCCACTTTTCTATGAATAGAGAGGAACCTGATCTGAATTATTCATGGACTAACTATCCATATGAGGGAGCGATTGACCTCCTTCCAGTTGAAATGCGATATTGGCTTGTGTATCAGGTTCTTTGTTTTGGTTGCAAAGGTATGATAATATGATTTATGTGGAAATGGTTCAAGGATACTATAAATTCTTTTAAGCAGGAGAGAAGATCGTTCTTAGGGAGGGAGCCTAGTTGGAGGAGTTGAAATATGATGAGACAATTCCCGGAATGACAATGCAAGAGATGTCTTTCTTTTTGGATAATTGGAAGGTTATTTGTTTTTATTTTTGTTTCTCCCCTCATTATGGCCATAATAATTGATACTATCAAAAATATTTTAAAAATATATAAAATTGAGTCTAAAACTAAAAGTAGTATTTCATAATTTTTTTAAATAGTTTATATTAAAAAATATTTAAATTAAGAAGAAAATATATATATATATATGAATAAAATATATACATTTTTTTGTTTGGCATCTATTTAATATGGAATTTCAAAAAAGTGTTTTTCATAATAGAGACATATACATATATGAAATGGCTCTTTTTCGAAATATTCTTAGTCAATTTTATCCAAAATCTAATAGAATTTTTTTAGAACTATAAGTTTAAGTTGTTTAATTTGTAAATTGAAGTGATTCAAGGATTTTTCAGGGTTTTGAATCCATTTATACAGTCAAAAGTGCATTTTAAATAACAAGAAATAACAATTTCTCTAGAAATTAATTTTTTTAATTATTAAAAAAAATTACTCAAAAAAACATTTTTTAAATTTATTTGTTTAAAGATAAAAATAAAAATAAAAGAACACTTATTATAAGCAAATAAATAAATTAAATTTATTAAAAAAATTGGGGTGAATCTTGGGAATTCCCCTGCCCCCCTTACTCCTATATGATGTACATGTGTAGTGCAACCCTACCATATAAAGGGTCAGGTAAGGGTAGGAGAGAGAGGGTGTTATATACCTAGGGGGATAATATGGGGTACCAAGGGAGGTACCCAAGGTAATAATGTAATAATGGGATGGGCCATAGTAATAAATAAGGTGGTTAACCCACATCATGTAAGGGACCACAAGTAGTTAATAATAATGTAATGGGCCCATGGTATTAGTTGATGGTATGAGGGAACCATGGTAATGACCTATGGTATTGTATGTATGAGGCCTATATAGAGGCTAGAGACTCCACTTGGGAGAGAGTGAAGGATTATTGTATGAACAGGCATATGGCTTGTGGAGTATTCTCCTTCCTTAAGGAGTGAATATATGGTGTTGCCCTACCTTAAGGGTTTTGATAATAAAGAAGCATTTCTATCTATTTTGATCTTGTTATTATTGGGTTTATTTATATTTTCATATATTTCTGGGTTAGATCTACAACGGAGGGGATGGAGGGCCATGCTTTTTGTTTGGTTTGTTTGTTTTTTCTTTTTTTCCCTTCTTTTTTTAATTTAAATCTTTTAATAAGTTTAATGTATTTTAACTTTTTACAATTTTTTAATATTTAAGAAAAAAAAATTATTTATTTATTTTCATTTAAAAAAAAAAAAAAAGATTTTGATTATATATAGAGAGATGAAAAACTTGTCCGCAGAGCTAAGCATTCGGCGGTATCGGTATCACAAAGTTTGGAAAATTCATTTAAACATTCGTTAACTTCCAATGAAGCAAAAGGATATGCAACTTTCCCAATGTTGTTGGTTTTAGGAATTTGGTGTGCCAAGAATCAAGATTTTCTACAATAATTTCATTCAACTTGAGGGTACGTCCAATTTGGTAGAACATTGAACTCGGGAATATACGATCATTTTGAAGCAGCCTAAGTTTCAATACCTGCAGAGGACTCAACTGGACAAAAAAATTCCTTGCAGATTTTTTGACATAGCCAATCAAGGAGATACTTTGTCAATAGGAATAGGAGTTATCATATTCCTTTTGCCTGAGCACTACTTCATGATTTGATACGAAGGAGGGTGCCACACTAATATGAAATCGAAGTTAATGGCGATGTGGTAATTCATGTATTTCACTAAAATGAAAGATGTAGAGAACATTTAGGTAATGGGTGATTCACAAGTAACTATTGACTGGGAAAATGGGGAGATTTAGATTGAGTGTGCTAGACTCATGTCTCTCTTTTAGGAAATCTGAAGCTCCATTAAATCTTTCCAGTCCTCTCTCCTTACTTGCATCTATTGGGAGTTAAATCAACACGCAGATGATTTGTTGAAGGAGGCAATTCAAATGATCCCTCGAACATTTTGTTTTAGAATTTTTTTTAATGGGGAAGTATTAGATGGAATGGAAAACCACTTTTGAAGTTCATCTTTTATCATAACATGACGCAAAATATTTTGATAATGATAAATCACAATAGAATATAGGGATCCAAGTAACAGCAACCTACCAAGGTTTAATACAATATGGTAATCATCTTGTATAGCAGGTCTAGAAGGACTAGGAATATCAGGAGGAATACTCTTGTTTTTGTAATTTTTAAAGCCTAAGGACCAAGACATGTATATTCTACATATGAATATAATGATTCTTTTCTTTGAAGCCCCAAGGAATAGCTTAGTTGGTCGAGTTCCTGTTGCTAAGTACCTCGCTTATCGGGAGGTCACGGGGTCAAATCTCCTCGGTGCCGTTGGGGTTAGGCCTTGCTAGTCTGGCCGACGAGTAGATCTCTTCGTGATGATCTACCTGGATTTTCCCGTGGATGTAGCAGTCACTCAGTGTTCGTGAATGACCCTTAAAAAAATGATTCTTTTCTTTCCAAAAAACAAATGTGTGTGTGTGCATGTGTGTTTTGAATTTAACCTTTTTTTTAAATGTAACATTTTTTAACAAAAATGAGTATTTTTATTAGTAATTCTGCACCCAGTCGCAACAAGTACACAGGGAACAAAACTTTCAGATTCACAGAAACCACCTAACCATCATATTGTTTCAACATTAGACTCTATTTATCAACCTATTGGCATATATCACGCCACTACCTATAGAAGAAATGCATCGCTACATCCTTTGGCAATGGCAACGAAGCTTTACAAAGCTTAACAATATTATTATTTTGCTAATTACAAACACAAAAAAGAAACCCCACAAAAATTCTAACCTAACACAAAAAGACATAAAGATCATTTTCTGGAGTTAGCATGTTGAGATCAATATCTAGCTTGACAGAGGTGTCCATAGGCTGGTCCAGAAGATCAAGCATAGTATTGCTAAGCTTAAGGTCTGTAAGAATTCCTCTGAGAGCATCAACTACATCCTCCATCCTAGCCAGTTGCTACTTGATAACCAAAGTTTGATCTTCTTGTTCCATCTATGAATGATACAACTTCTAAAATTTCACCTATAGATTATATAATTCTTGTTGCAATGCTTCAATTTTAGAGTTGTAATTAGGACATTGATGATCCTTCATAGGAGCATCAAAATTTGAGCTAGAACCCATTGATAAAGGAGAATTGTCGTGTTGTGATGGAATAAACAAGGATGGCCCCAATTGACCTAGAGGATAAAATCTTGAAATTGCAAATTAACCATCTAACAAACTCCCAATTCTCAAACCAAACTTTGCTCCTAAGCAGAATTATGGAGTTAAAAGGCAAGCCACGAGCATAGGAAACAGAGATAATTCTCAAACAACTATACCAAAAAACATATTGTAATAACTGACCTTTCCGCACAGAGACTGTGAAGTTTCTAAATTCAACAAGGGGGGCTCATAGATACCTTTGAGCTTAGTTGTATGAAGAAACATATTATACATAGAGTCGTGGTGTCAGGATCAGCAGAAGAGCCTTGCGAGCTAGAAAGTCCTTTTCGTAAAATGAACCACGAATAGAAGTGATGAGCCCTAGAATCCCTTGTTGCCAGATAAAGAGCCAAGATATTGACCAAAGGCTCTTCATACAAGAGACCAGAGGAAGCCCATCTAGACACCAGTGTTGAATGCACAAACCAAACTTTTTCCCAATTCCTAGACCACGAACATAAGCACAAATTTTTCAACATGTTGAACAGTGTTTGAACCAATATGAGAGCCATTTTATCATTTAATCTCCTGACTTACCACACGATTGATTTCATTTCATCATTAATTTCGCTTGAACACCCATCCTCGAAAATCATCAGAAGTATGGTTTGCTCGAGATTCCAAGGATTTGGCCTTGGATTATCAATAGTGCAAGCATGCGAATAAGAGAGAACCACCAATGCATGGTGGTGGGAACCATAAACAGCTATGTCAAGGACAATGTTGATAGTGGACATATTAATTTTCACAATAATGTTGATAGGATGGGAAGGACTATTTAGGAACCACAAATTGCAAATGAAAGCAGCCATGGGGAAGGAAGAGTAGGGGAGGGGGGAAAGGAAATAGGGGAATAAGGGAAGGGGGGATGTAAGGTTAAGGGGGGCACAGAGGGGGATTAAAATGAGAGGGAAGGGGAAAACGCATCCCAGAAGGGAGGTGGAGGGGATTGGAGAAGAACCCTCATTTCAAACCTGGGATAAAGAAAAATTATGGGGACAAACTTAGTGTGAGGAGTAAAGATCATTGGTCCTTAGGGAATAAGTTTTAGATTAAGGATACTATTTATGTCTAGGATGGCTTCTCATAAATTACAAGCTTTATTTTCTTCCATATCATCTTCTAAGTTGATGCCTTTGAGAATGTGGTAGAATTCCTTAGAGAGAAGGGAGTTTTCCAAAAAAATTATTCAGGCTAATATCTGGGAGAGGGAATTGTCCTTTGGACTTCTTGGTTTTGAAAGATACGATATTTTTATCAATGAATCCCCCAAGATGATGACGTCTTTAATACCTTTGTCTTTGGCAATACTAAGGCCTTAATAAAGGCCATAAATTTCAGCCCAATTCTTAGTTTTCCTTCCCAAACCCAAAGCACATATGACTTGAACTATTCTAGCGGGATTGTATAATATCCCTCCCCCTCCTTTCTCCCCTATATAACGTTCATTATTATTATTATTATTATTTGTAAGCTCGGCACGACTACATCTTCATCATTTCCAATATATCACCCCAATCGAGGCAGGGAATTGAACCGGTGACTTCACATCAAGGAGTACCTTAACAGAGCACCCGATCACCGTCTATCCAAGACCCCATGGACATTATTATTATTATTATTGCTATTTTAATTTGATTTATTTTAGTGTTTTCTTTTTTATTTTGTTGAAAAAAATTGTTTTAAATTGCATTAAAGTTTTGTATTTTTAATATAAAAAATTGTAAAGGTGTTTTTTTTTTAATGTTTAATTTGATTTTCATGTGTGTGTGTGTGTGTGGGTGTGTGTGTGTGTTAAAATTAAAAACGTTTAAAAAATCTACATCGTGTTGCTCCTTTTTTTAAGGGTGATTTTTATGATTTGTTTACATTAGTGATGATTTTATAGACCGCAATTAAAAAGATAATGTAATTTGAATTCCCTATTGAAAAGGGAGTACTATTGATTTTAGTACATTTCAATTTGATGGTTCATTTTTATGTTTTGGTTGCAATGGTACAAGTTGTCTTAGACCAAGATTTCAAAAGAGCTATAATTTTAGCCTTCAAAAAAAATTGCTCTTGGTAGAACCACTCTCTGATTTATTAGTTAATTTTAAGGTTTCCCATTGTCATGATATTTGGTTTTTAATCCATGGTTGGAAAATGTTGGAATTTTAACCCTAGAAAAATGGGCACTACCTGTAGCACCACTTTTCAATTTAGGGGTGTTTTTCAATATTTTTAACACAAAAATATGGATTTTCATGGCTAGAGTTCTGATTTTGAGGTCACAGTTCTCGTTAAGTTGGTAATTTTTTTTTTCATGGAGAGATTATTATGGAGATAGTTATGCATATGGTTGAAGTAAATATCTAATTATGGCATAGTTGTTATGGTCAACTAAAGTTATATAAAGGGACCAATTGCACAACAGAAACACACTTGGGATGGTTTAATTTAATATAATTTTCCCTTTTGGAGATTCTTGAATGTAAAATTATAGTGTCCCTTGCTTTCATAAATGGTTGTGTTTATTTGTTGTTGAGTATTGAAGCGAATGATTGGTACCATAGATGAAGGTGTCAATATTAGTTCCATATCAAAAAATGGCATGATACGTAAGACATATTGAAGAGGCTCAATGAAAATTGTGTGAAAGTATGAGCTTGCATTTAGGTTGAATGTATGTTTTTAAGAAGTTGTATGAATCTATGGATTTGTCTAAAGTGGACAAAGAAATGATAGAAGAAGTGAAAGGAGTGTTTGAGATTAGCCATTCCAGCCGATGGATTTTGTGTTGAAATTGCATTACAACCATAATTAAGGAAGAAAATTATAATGGAACATGCTTATTATGTGTGAGGACAACAAAGCAATGGATTTCTTGGTGTACATATTAATAGAAGTGTTGTACAAATTCAGCATGGACGCCTCAAGATGTACGTGAGGTTTACTTGGCGATGTACATGGGAGGAGTGTGGATGCGATTTATGTGGTGTACATATTAATAGAAGTGTTGTACAAATTCAGCATGGATGCCTCAAGATGTACGTGAGGTTTACTTGGTGATGTACATGGGAGGAGTGTGGATGTGATTTATTATTATGACGGTTATTTGAGTTGCCTTGTGTTTTGAACTCTACTTGACTATACTAAGGAGTCAGTATTGATTAAAAAGGTAGATTGACCATACCCTACAATGCTAAAGATTAATCAAAGAGATATCGATATGTGTATAGTGTTAGTATTGTTGTCAAGTTAGTTTTCTCCTTGACTCTTGTTTTCAAGATAGTCATGTCAAAAGCTTGAAGTTGAGAGTGTTCATTTCAAATTTAAATTTTTTAATTTAATTATTTTCTCAGAGTATGAGAGTTTTTTATATAAGGAGTTGAAGTCATGGTAAAATCGTAAAAGTTTTATATGCATCCAAAGATCCCATGAATGCGAGGAAGTTCTTTCTTGAGTCCAAGTCCATTTTGGAAAGTTAATTCAACTTCAAGTTGAACATTGAGATTATAAGAAAAATTGAATGTTAAAGTTTCAAAAGTTGAAGTTAAAGAGAGGAAAACTCTTTAAAGTAAAAATTGAGTCAAATTTGTTTGAGTCAAGTTAAGTGAGTTAAATTCAAAAGTATGAAAACTAATGAATAATGAAGACAAAGACAAAAATACCAAGAGGAAGATTGTAGAAGACAGAAGATGAAGATGAAAATGGGACCATTTCAAAAAGAGAGTTGAAGAAACAAAGGATGATGATTACATATTGAGATCCAAAGTACTTGTTAAGGGGGAGTATGAAGGATTAACTCCTACTTATGGTATAAGAATAGTTTCTAAATTATATGATGGTTTGTAATGATGTATACCAATCATAGAATTTTACATAAGAATCAAATATCAAGAGAAAAGATAGAAGATATGGATGAAGGTAAGTTGAGATATTCATGGAAATGGTTATGAATCTGGTTGAACTAAATTTATAATTATGACATAGTTTTTATGGTAATCTAAATTTATAAAGGACCAATTGTACAATATAAACACACATAAGAATGGTTTAATTTAATATAGTTTCTCCTTCAAGGTTTCTTGAACATAAACTCTTAGTGTCCCTTGCTTCATATATGGTTGTGTATATTTACTGCTATAGTGAATCCAACACGCAATACATGCCTTTCCTCTAAGTCCTCATTTTATTCTTCCTTTATTTCATTCTTCTCCTCCTCCTCCTTCTTCTTCCTCTGGTCTTTCCTTCTCCTTGTTGTGCCTTCTAAATTTCCCATCATGTGGTCTATCACGTCATAAAAATTTAATGACACAATATGTCACATCATTTAAATATTGAGAATGTGGTTTGTCACACCATAAATATTTTTTGGTGCAATACATAACGCCGTGAGAAATTAATATTCTATTCACACAAATCCTCCAAAATTTTCTTATTCCAAGTCCTCCTTCTCAAGTGATCAGTTGCACAAAAATAATTTGTGTGCAACACATGTCATGTCACATGAAAATAATTGTCCTGCAATATGAGAATTTACCCAAGTTTTTCTTTAGGCTTAGGAATCATTGTTAATCCTTTTTGTTTCTCTCTAGAATCTTCCTCTATATCACACAAATATTCTCTTCATGTGATACATTATTGTATCACACAATGTTTTCTTCATTCGATACAAACTATATCACATGCAAACTTTCACTAAATTTTCCTTGGAAAAATTCATTGCTTTCTTTCAACAAGGAATAAATGTTTTCCCTAAGAGAAAACTCTTCCTTGTGGCTCCCTTTAGAATTAATGGATCAATTAAATTGAATGAAGGTAAGTTACCTAGGCAAATTCCTCTTCTCAACTGTCCAAGTCCATGGCCTACCTAGAATTCTATCATTTGATGACACTTGAGGCTAAATATAAGGTTAAAATAGAGATCTATTAAGGCTTATACAAATCATTAAACTCCTTGAATATTCCACAAAAATTAGTTCAATAATTCAAAAATAGAAAATCCGATATTTAGCATGTGACAATGAAGTTGCTACTTGGAGGTTAAATGTAATACCCATAGAATGACACATGTGTATATTTTGTACACATTTTTATTGGGATGGTGAGCCAGGATGTGTTGGTCCTATGTGACCATGTGTAACTAGTAATCGATCTTCATAATTGTATTTGAGTCAAAAGAAAATAAAAATAAAATCTATTATGAAAGGAAAAGTATTTATTAGCATGGGTTTCATGCTCTATTATTTTATTATTATGTCAAAGCCTCCATTGTAGGCTTCTAGGGTCTATGTCATAAGTCCTAATCCTTTTCATCATTCAATAGACCCTTCTTGGGCTTTGTATAACAAGAAAGAAATTTATTTTTACGTCAAAAGTTTCATTTGTGCCTCCTCCACCAAGTTGGCCTCAAAGAAGCCTCAAAGAAGACAAGTCAGCCTCATTAGCAGAATTCGACCACACAGAAGGACTATATATTAGCAGCTACTCGACCTTATTTGGACATGAAGCAAGGAAGTTTGATCTATAGCTACAAGAGGAAGAAAGGACTAAATACCTAAGGAAGAAGGAGAAAACCCTAACAAAGAAGAAGGAGGCACTTGTCAAGAAAAAATAAGTCGAAATTCTCTCTCCTCTATCATACGTGTGAGTTTCTGGGTTGCTGGAGGAAGGCTGAAATTTTAGATTTTCAGTAAGGCCAAAATTTTGGAAGATGGAGGGCCAAAATTCTGAGTTGTAGTTGGGTTGAATCTCTTTGACTAGAAGTGAATATTGAAGTTTGTTTAATCAATTTGGAACGTTGACTTGGTGGAGAGAGGAAGGTATTTTGGTCTGGCCTAAGGTCTTGGATTGTCTCAATTTGATTTGATTCTGATAGTGGAAGAGTTTGACTGGGTTTTCCCCTTCATAGGGGTTTTAGCCCTGGTTGAGGACCTATATCTAGTGTCATTTATCTTCTTGTTTTTTATTTGATGATTGCTTGATGAGAATAAGATAAAAGAATAACATAAAGAAACCCAATAAAAATATAGGAATATCACAAGTAATTGTCAACATAGGAAAATCTTTTTGTCTTTCTGATTTTCTAACATGGAATCAGAGCTAAGGTGAAGGAAGAGAAGGAAAAAGGTAGCTTGAATATCTATTGAAGGAAGGATAAAGTAAAAGGTGTCAAGGAAGATATAAAACAAACTAGAAGGAGCCACCAACTATATAGAATGGAAGAAGAGGATAGATCTCATCCTTGCAAAACACAAAGTATTGGATTTTGTACTAGGAAAAGTCAAGGAACCCTCTGATGATGCAGGAAAGGAAAACTATAAGGAAATAAACATTTTGGCCATGAATCTAATTGTTGATGGAGTTAAGGATAACTTAATCCCCTACATATCAAATATAGATATTGCAAAAGGGATGTATGAATCTCTCTCCAAACTATTTACCATCAAGAACATTGGAAAAATTGCTAGTCTCAAGAATGAACTAAGAAAAATAAAGATGACATTGTGTCTTCTTATTTTGTATGAATATCCAGAATAGGAGATGAACTCCAAGCTATTGATGAAGTCATACTAGATAAAGAACTTGTGATTGTTGCACTATTGGGTCTACCTAAATCATGGAGTGCCTTTGCAACAGTGTTAGTAGTTGGAAAGAAACTCCATCCTTTGAACAAATGTGGAATGCATGCAAACAATAAGAAGCTCGCATCTCATTAGCTAGTAATAAGAAGAAATATAAAGAGAACAACACATCCAATGCATATTTTACTCATTACAAGGAAAAGGGAGGGAACAATAAGTTTAAAGGACCAAAGAATAAGATT